>WTXG01000239.1:0-54231 GCA_022496185.1 Multifurca ochricompacta | reverse complement strand
CTTCAAAATCCTGGCCGAACATCTCCATCTCTCGGATTATTTTGTCCGCGGATGCCTAATCATCGCCGTCGATTCATGTTGGAGATAGAGCAAACGATGACACACCTTGATGGGCATTCCAGTCACATGGAATCCGTGGGGAACAGGACGCGTTTACCCAGTAGACGATGGTATACCCTGCGGCGAACCGATTTTAGATGGTGAACGCGTGACCTAAGTGCAGAGATCCGTTCATATAAGGGTAGGAAAGTTCCGAACCATTTTGGGGAACCTTTGGTGGATTTCTGCAGGGGTGAGGCCCGCAGTTTCCTCTTGTGCTGGGGCATCGGTCTCGAAGATGTGAGCCTGTTCCCACTCCTCCTGATATTTCTTTTCCAAGGACTTCAGGTAGTCCCGCTTTCCAGTCTGCCATTAAAGGTCATCATCAGTTATCGAGCTGACGATGTGAGAAGAGAGAAGTACCTGAGCAAGTTCGATGGTGTTTGACATATATGCAGAAGAAGAGAAAAGGTTTGATCGTACAAATATTTTACAGTAGCTCTGAGAGCGTAACACGCGCCTCCTAAGAGCGTGTATCGTGTAAGATGATGTGGATAGCATATAGATCAGTCTTTGCTTCGTCTTCTTTGGCCTTTAAGAAGTTAAAGCAACTCAGAGGCGAGTCATAATGTATAATTTCCATTTTCTAGCCTTTTCCTTAATAGGCAATTATACCCTTATATGTCGATGCAGCTGTGGGCCACATGACCCGCAATAGTGGCTGGCGGTGATCCATGATCTTGACTTGACCATAAAACATTACAATTACTTGTGATTGCACAGGTTTCAGCGCAGCGCATAGTCTGCGCTCGAAGAGCAGTAAAATATACGGGACCGTCACCTTCTCTATCCTTGTGCATGTATGGGTGTGTCGAGACACGCTGTGACTTGCGTGACATGACGCGCCACGAGGAACGCGTCCTTATGCAATGAAAGCGTCTGCTTCTACATTGCAGCTCGTGTCCCTTCCTCCAAGAATGCCAGGTCCCCAAAACACGAAGAGAAAGCGCGCACAACAGAAGAAGAAACATCGCACTAGGACCCATGCATCATTAGTAGCCGCACAGACGACGCACTGCACCCCCTCGGACTCCCCATCTTCTCCAACTCTCGTAACTCTACTTTCACCCACTACCACTGATACGCACGAAGCTGAGAGCTTATGCCCAGATCCTCACGAGAAATTTCGCGTCTAGAACCTACTATTCCCTCTCCTCCGAGAATATCTTATGGGCCTCCGGATGACCCTATACTCATCCTTCTCTCCAACCCCATTATCCACGATCCGGTAACGGCCACGCGTACGGAATATGGACGCTTTTTCTCAAATCATCGTTTGCGCAGCCAGCTTGGACTGCCGATCAATTATGTGCAGAATTCGCTCAACGCGAGATCTTACAGATGCTCTGCACAGTGCTCCCGAAGAGATTGCCCTCGTACGCTCTCTCCCTGTCCCAATCCCAATTACTGATGCTCACCCTCTCAGTGCCTCTGGTATAACAAAAGCCGGCGCATCGGGCGTGTCTGCCCCGCTTGTCTCAGGCTGTACACACTGGACGACGCCCCACCCGATGCTCCAACCCGCCTTCTCTCCGAGCAAATCATCAGCGGACTCTGCTCTCCTATTTGTTTCATGCTGGCCGCATATCGTGCGCCAGCAGCCGCTAAGGTAGCATGGGGTCGCATGGCCGAAGATCTTGACGATGCAACATGGGAGCTGCTCGATATACCTGAGCCCGCTCAAGGTTCGCAGACGGGCTTGAGCGAGGTAGGCGTCCGGCTGGGATGCTATTAAAAATGACAAGGCTGCATGACTTGGGCCTTGCTCAGTTATGTGTGCCTGAGTTGGTGGTTGATGATGGTGATGTTCAGTGCGTACATAATAAACAGAAGATCAAGCGAAACTCGAAGAATAAGTGTAATATTTATTTATAATATTTATAATATAATACTCCACTCCTGTTATCGTTGACTACAAACAGCAGAAACCTTGTGTTAGCATGCCCGCCTAGCTCAATCGGATAGAGCGTAAGACTTTTACGGCTGTGGCAATCACGTGTCCTGTGAGATCTTAAGGCTGCGAGTTCGACCCTCGCGGTGGGCTATAGGTTTTTTTTTTTACTTTACGACTGTCTTATCACTAGCACAAAGACTTGGTTCAAATCCTGGACTTCTAGATATAACACATATGTCAAGATGACTCAGTTGTCGTGTATTGGTCGACGGCCAAAGATCAACAGGGTATAGATCTAGGTATTTCTTCATCAAGTCAACCTTTTCAACAGATCGCGCGCGGAGGGCAGACGCGGCATCCTGCGCTCCACCATCTCACGCGGTGCCGGGATGACCTCGCTCTCGGGGCGCTTCGCGCCGCCTTCCCAGGCTGTCGCGTCGAATAGACTGGGGGGTCCGATGCCGAACGCACGGGCGGACGACGGAAAAAATGCTTGAGCTTACGTGCGGACGAAGGCGCTGAGGCAGATGCTAGTGTTGGCGGGATCGAATGTAGAGCATCAACGTGTTGGCCGCCTTCATTCGGCTGGGAATGTGCAGGCGGGGGCTTGTGGACGGCGGCGGAGGTAGAGGAGGTGTGTGCACTCGTATGCGCACGCGTACTCCCTGGTAGTGACCAAGACAACGTCGTTGTTGGTCTACCGTCGTACTTTAGTAATGGCGGCGCACGATCCCGATCAGAAGGTGGCGCCCTTAAGCTCGGCGACTTGGGTTCGGAAAAAGTGCGGGCGCGGGAACCGGGGACGGCGCTCGATTTGGCCTTTAGAATCGGTAAGGCGGACTTCATCGGGATGCGGGATTTGGATTTCGAGGATGGCGGGGGAGCTGGAGGTGCTGCCGTCGTTTCTGTCCCTGGACGGGTTGCGAGACGTCTGGCGATACCGCTCGGCGTGGATCTTGCGGGTTCCCTGAGAGCTGAAAAGAAGGCACGTTGTCGCGGGCTTTGCATCGCGGGCGATGGTCTGCTATGGGAGTCATCTACAGGATGCATGATGGGCGAGGTTGAGCTGCCCGATAAGAACTCGGGAGCCAGCTGGCGAGGCGTTTATTTCAGCAAAGAGGGCTCAAGGGGAAAGGGAGTTACCTCAGGAAGATATATGCAGGCCAAACTCTGCTGGGACGAGCTAGAAGCTGTGACTGACGATGTAGCGGATGGCTTTGCTATTTCTTCGCAAACCTCGTGCTTGATGAGGCGACACTTCTCCTTAGCTGGAGGGCGCCCGCTGCTCAAGTCACACTCCAAGTTCTCATTCACGGTAGTAGGTGGATGCAGCAGCTCCGATGACTTGGGGGTCGTGTCTGACTCCATTTGTCTCAATGATAAAGAAAATTCTGCTGAGCACGTCACCACTATTCTTGGTAGCGCCTGACCTAGTTCGAGAGCGAGGTTTTCGAGCTCCTCGAGCATGTGAACCATATCTTCGGGCAGTCCACTCGCCGGGACGCGCAAGCTCCAACGCCGCCCTTCCGCATCGCAGATTTCCTGTACAAAGATTGTTTCCTCAGATGCGCGCTCGCGTAAAAGGCTGAATCGATGCGGTGCCGGCGTTGCTGTTGGATCGACCGGTACGATAGACGCACGGCGAAGAACTGACGACGACAGAGTGTTCCTGGGACTGTCATCTCTCTTCTTGGCGGGGGGTGAAGAGAGGATGCTATCGAAGTAAAAAGGATCTTCGTCATCGCTATCAGTAGGTGGTGAGGGTCGGCGATCGCACTCGCGCGGACTCTCCCGCTTAAGGGAGTGGTGAACGCTCCCTCTCGGTTCATATGCATCAATACGACTAGACAATTCCGTGTCTGAAGACATCCTGATTGGCGTGTGAGAGGGAAATCCTGGACAACAAGGCAAGTTGGGACATTTACCTCTCATCTCGCAGCGCTGAATTACCGCGTGCGGGTGAGACTGGATGATTTTTCACAGCATTCTCATTCTAATACCTCTTGCGCTGACTAATTCATAAACCCAAATAAAATGGGGAACATACAGGAACAAGAGATAAGGGCTTCTGCACGTGGCTAGCATTGAGTTGGAATTGAGAATCGAGTGTGGTGTTGCCCGGCTTGAGGATCGGTCTAAGAGTGTGAGGATAGAATGAGACAGGATTCTGGAGAGGGGTGTGGATAAGATGTGCGTCTTGTTCTGTGTGAGGGATATTATGCGACCAGGTCCCCGCCGCCTGAACCGAAGAGCCACTAAGAGGAAGACTCAAGGAGGCCTGTCGAGCACGATCCGGGGCAGCCATTCTGTAAGATGAACAAAATAGAATGGGTAGTTTGTGTAGGAAAAGAGATATTATTGTGGAAGGACAAGAAACCGTGCGGCTGGCAGAGAGCGTAGTTTGTTTACAGAACAGAGAAGGAATTCATATTGCAAAAATACCAGAGATAGAGATCCGACCATGAGACGCAAGAGACAGAGACATTGCAATGTGACCAATGCTTTAGATATCCTGGGGATTCGGGTGTTCTTTGCCAACACGTATGTGAAATAGTGAAATAAGACGACTCTTGTTAAAAGTCTCGATGGCGCAGGTACAGAAAAGATTCATGCATGCTTAGCTGGGATAGTTATGAACATGACTTAAGTTTTTGCGTGTAGCTTCCGGGAAGGTACTTCGTGCTGCTCAACATATGAAGATGTGGAAGTAGAAAATCAGCAAAGTCGGAAATGCTGTCTTCACATATTTGCGCAAGTAGTGGCATGTCAGCAGCACCGGCGACGGGAGTTGAATGCCAGCACGGAGGTGTGAAGAGGATATGTTTTAAGCGAGCTGCACTGTAATTTTTGGATATACAATATCCTACAACCGTACCACGAAACCTTCAGCAACCCAGACACCCGGAAATCTGGATCACTCGTCGCCATTGGCGGTGACTTGCTGGAAATAATGACGTTTCCGAAGACCTGGATAAAAAGATGAGCCAGAGCGGGCAGATGGCCCTGTGGATCCTTAGTAGAAGATACTCACCATACACCATTCATGAGAACCAGCCCTTCGGTTTATATTCCTCGTCCTCTTTAATTTCACCATCTCTTTTTTTTCTCAGATGTTCCAATATATCCTTGACACCTTCCGAGTCCCCGGCAGAGGCGCGACCACTCGTCCAATCAACAACAATTGGCCATTTCAGTGCGAGGGGACTCTTCTGAGCGAGACGTACCAAACCCTCCGGAGAATGTGGTCTGTCAGGCAAAGAAGGGGCAGAAGGGTGAGAGGATATCAACGCGGCAATGTGGTGTGGACCGTCGACATCGCGAGCACCACGAGGGAGGTAATCCAGGATCGTGCGTATTTGGTCTGCAGTTGGAGGGGCGTTTTCAACGAGTTCTAGATTGAAACTGAGTGGAGAGGTTGATGGACTTCCGGGTGGATAAGGAGAAGACACGGCAGCTCGTAGCATGGCTAGTGCCTTAGTCGAAGGTGGTAATGAAGGGTTGTGACTACAGGACACTGAGAAGTCAACGAGCGCATCCCGTGAAAGACAGAGCTGCTAACAAGATAGAAATCTGAGGCTGTTGGCATTTTAGCAGGAAAATTACTGTGATTAAATGTTAAAAACATTACAATAGATCTTTTAAAAGCAGAGAACATGATGGCGGTGGCGGTGGTTATTAACAACGCAACGACAATGCCGATAACGTCATCCTCTCCTTCTCGTTCTCAATTAGACTAGTACTAGCCCGGCCCAAATGCTGAAAGATGTTCAAAATGCTCATTATTTTGGCCTGCGGGCCCTTAAGAACTGTTTAAAGAACCTCTTCCAGTGTCTTTTCGCAGAAACTCGCCTTCTGTGCTATTGAAGATGCTTAATGTTCCCTTCCCGTCTTCCGGTGATATCGAGAATGTCACTCTCACCCGTGGTGGCAAGCGAACCAGGCCGAATGCACTGAAGGATGGTCAGCCTCCCCAGTAGCTACACAGCATACCGTGCTGACAACTTGCCTAATGCAGTGACGAATTCCTCTAATAAATCTTTACTTAAACGTCTTGCTTCAAGTTCGTCGTCCGCATGCCAGCCACCCGTGCGTATCACGATCCTTCAAGCACCAAAGGCCCCAGCTGCACCCGCTCAGAACGTTCGGAATACCACACCCCTGAGTGTCTCGAAAGCCCCTGCCTCGAAGCGCCCCCTCGCATCCGTCCTGAAATCGAAATCTGCTACGCCGACTTCGGCTCCACTGGGTCAACGGCCTACGCAAAGCAAGCTGGTCAAACTTGCAAAGCGTGAGCGCAATCGAAGGAACATCCCCAAAATCGTAGTACACGAGCCCGTCTGGTGGGACTTTTGGACTGACGTTAATCACCCGGGGAAGAGCTACGGGAAAATGCTGGACATCCCCGCCCTCGGCAACCGCGGCAAGATGGACGACGAGGACTTGGCACACTATTATCCCAAAGAGTACTCCGCTGAGCAGGCCGCGCAAAGGCTACGCTCTATGGTGCGCAGCGCTAGTCGTCGCGCGGCGGTCCTTCGTCGCGAGCGCGCTCGTACTACCCCCACCTCTACATAAGAACGTGCGTGCGTGTGAGGTATTCACGATGACCATCTGCCTACTCTCACATTCTCTCCGTACTCTACGATTTCAAGTCAATTCTAGGCTTCATGGCTGCGTCCTTCCTTTTCTCACCCTCGCCTATCATTGACGTTTGCCTCACGCTGTCGAGTCGCGGCGACGACGTGGGGCAGACGCCAGTGCTGCTACTCGGCGTGCGAGTCTCTGAGTCGCGGCAGAGACTTGCACGCCGAGCGGCGGGTTTTCCCTGATCTTGTTTTTTTTTTTGTTTCTCTGTTTGTCTTCCCTCAGCCTCTTTTCTCTGGGTTCGCGTGCAAAGTGTCAAAACACGGCTTGATCAAAAAAAGAAAAACCCAAAAACATCAAAAAATAAATAATCTGCTATATTTTTGCGTGGTTTCGTATTCTTTTCTTCGTTGCGTATTTGATTGCCCGTGTTTGTCCGTTAGCTACTAAGAGCCAGCTGTGCAAGCAAGGGAATCTTGCCTCGTTTTTCATCCGTCTACTGCTCCTTTTAGTGATTTGCCTTCGCTCACGATTCAGACCTTTCAGATCAGGTCTTGGCAGTGACGTGGACGCACGTCTTGCCTCATACCCTTCTCGAATTACATAGCGCGCGGTCAAGATCAAGATCAAGTACCCCTGGACTGGCTCTTGCACTCTGATCTTCGTTCTGCCTACGGGCGCTTGACTTGGACTTGGCTTTGTTGATTTGGCTTGGATCTCTTGCTTGGCTTTGCTCGGATGTACTACTAGACTTGGCTTGATCTCTGGGACTCTAGCTTGCGCCCTTTTTGATATTTTAGTCTAGACATCGCTCAATCGCTTTCTCAACGAAACTTGTGGTTGTAGCTGGATTTATGGTATGTCCATCTCCTTTTCATAATTAACAATTAAGGGGCCGAAAGAATAGCAGTACTCGACGACTTCCGAAGTGGAAACTTGGTGCGTTGTCTTTATCAAATTTTCCTTTCTTTCCCTTTCCCTTCTTGCCCATTTCTATTCATTTTTTCCACTTTCCCTATTCCTTCCTAACGCTGATGTCCGCTGCACGCCGTTGCGTCGCGGCGGCGACGTGCAACGGACATCAGCGCCCTTTTATTTTTTTTAAGACTTTCGTGTGGCAGTAGGGTTAAGGTTAGGGATCTATGTAATTTGCTCCGATCCGATCTGAGCTTGGCTGGTGGTTAGGTTAATCATTTCATTTCCACCTCCACGTCTATGTCCGTAATATAATAGATCACTCATAAATAGAACAAGTAACTAATTGATTTATTGCTAAGAAGCCGAGGCTGGTAAAGCTGTGATCGACGTGAGGCTGTACTTGTTTGTGTGTTTATGTGTATGGGATAATATATCGAACACCGTTCATATTGCCAATTCCATATTCCATTTGACATGATGCACTCAACACGTCCAAAACATCACGCTAATGACACTCGTTCCCTCTTTCAGAATCCATGGATGGTTGTCGAGTCTGATGCTGCCCCTCCCAATAGTAATGATTCACCATCGCGGACCACATCCCCCTACTGGGTTGGGTTTCCTAGCCTTCCGTTCCTTACTCTCCCAAGCATACCCATGATACCCATAGAACGCATTCGCGTGTCTCAATCTCATCAGCGTCCACCCGTCACGGTCGTCAAGCCTGATTGGGGCCGCTTGGCTGCTCAACACATTGAGCCAAATCTCAAGGCGACTTGGCTTGGACATGCGGTGCGTCGCAGTTGCTCGAATTGACCACTGCTCCCTCCCTCTCTCTCGCCATCTTACCTATCCATTCTTGATCTTTCTCCAAGAGCTTCCTTGTCGAATTCCCGCATACTGCAGCCGCCAACCCAAATGACGAACCACCTCGCGTCTTGTTTGACCCCATCTTCTCAGACAGCGCTGGCCCGTCTCCTTGGGTGGGCATTCGGCGCCGTCTTCCCCCACCTTGCACCGTTGCGGAACTGCCAGAGTTTCAGTTCGTGGCTTACTCGCATAACCAGTGTGTCATTCTTGTTCTCCACAAACGTGAATCTGTCTTTTCTTAGCACCAAGTCCCAAACACCCCCGTGCAGCTATGATCATCTCGACCTCCCCACATTGCAACAAATTAATGAAATACGTGGCGAGCGCGTGCATTTCCTTGTCCCTCTAGGTGATTTTTTTTCATCTGATAAAATCTTCCCCCCCTCACTCAACCGCCCTAACATTTTTAAAAAAGGTAATAAGAAGTGGTTCGAAGAGACCGGTATCCCAGCTTCACAAATTACTGAGCTAGACTGGTGGGATGTCATCACTCTGCCAACTCACCCTCATGCGGACCAGAAGCTCAAGTTCGTCTGCACTCCAGCTCAACACGGGAGTGGTACGCACATTTCAACGTCCGACGTTTCTCTAGCAGCAGAGAACTGAACTGAAATCCGCGTAGGTCGCGGAATCACCGATGCTCGTACGACACTTTGGGCAAGTTGGGTCGTCGAACAGGCATTTTCCGACACCCCCGACGGCGGCAGTGGCGGCGCCTCGGTCTACTTTGCGGGGTACCGTCCCTAACCCCCCTTCTTTCATGAGTCTAAATTTGAACCTGGGACTTGGACAGCGATACAGGATACATGACGACAAACGGACCATGCCCCATCTTCGAAGGTTTGCTTGCTACTGCTACTGCCTTCTTTCACTCAGTGAAAAAGGCCCCGCAGCGGCCAAGCTGACGAATTTTGGTGGTGGACAAATACATAGAGATCGGCTCGAAATACGGACCCTTCGACATAGCTATGCTCCCCATCTGGCGCGGTGCCACGCTCTCCTTCATTGCACGGCTTGGCTATCGTGTACGTTTCTCTCCGCGAATCTCATCCCCTCCATAAAAACCGCAGGAAAAGGCGAGGTCCACTTGATGCGTTCCTTATCATCCCCACACAGGTTGTACACAGCCCTGATTCTCTTCTCGCCTCTTTTCACGCGACCCCGGCACAAGCGTTACAAATGCACGGCGCGCTACGCGCACGTCATTCGCTTGGGATGCATTTCGCCACATTTGCCGGTAGCGACTTTGAAGCACTCGAACCGATCGTCGAGCTTGAGCAAGCCAAGCGTGACTTCGGCGCGAGTCATCAGGGAGACGATGAAGGAATGCGGACCGTCGGCGATTGGTGGATGGAAGGCGGGATGGGTGTCATCGACGTCGGTGAGACCGCAATAGTGCAAGTTGGGTAAGGCACCGACAGACTCTCCCGAGCCATGGTACCGTAAAAACATGTACTAAGTGAAAAGAAAAGGATAAAAATACTTATATGAGATGATTACTAATTCGATCTGTGATTTCTGAACCCGCTATTTCGGCAAAGCGGCCCAAAGCGAGTGGAAGAAACAGACGTACATCTCCGGTTATTTCTGACAACCTGAACACGGGCGTACCATCCTCCCCGTTGCGTCCCGGTTCGGCATGCATATTAGCTGTCTGGCGCGGCTCACCATCCCAGAAGATCTCAGCTTCCTGATCCGCCTTCTCCTTCCCTTTCCCATTTGGGTCCTCATACGAGCCCAGCGGGGAACTTGTTGATCTTGATAGCATCTGATGCTTTGGTGGTTTGTAGGGCTGTGCACCATACCTAGTGTTCGCCACAGGTAACCCGCGGGTAAAAACACATGGACCCATACCCGTACCTGTATGTACCCGGACCCTTACACCAAGGGTACGGGTTTGCCATACTACGGGTACGGGTACACCACGGGTCGTATACCTGTGGGTAAGGGTAGATATTTATGTTTCAAGTCTGATAGCCTAGAATAACACTGTACTACTTAAGCTATAATCCATTCGTCATCTGGCCATTCTTCATTGTTTTTGGTATCAGGTTGAGATGCTGCATACTTTAAATCAGCAGTCTCTACATAACCTGCCTTCATCCAAGCTCCCAAACATAGAAGAGCCTAAGTTGTATGCAATGGGACCACCAGGTCTGTATACAGTATCTACAATACATGTACTGTATAGTTTTTCTGTGGCTGGTGCAATGCCACATGCGTTGCCGCCCTCATTGCCACCCTTCCAATTTCAGCTTACCCGCTCTGGCGGGTAAGGGTTGGGTGTCTGCGGGTAGGGGTCACATGAGGGGTATGAAGATGTGACCCTGACCCGTACCCACATGTACCCTGACCACATACCCGGTGGGTTGCGCCTACCCGTAGCGAACACTAACCATACCTGTTACGGTCGGCAGGCCATATCGTGCGCGAGATCGGAAGTCGTGATTTGGGGGCTCCGAAGGAGGTGTTCAGTGGTCTAGATGTCTGGGATTGTTTGCAGGATAGTGATGTTCTGGCCTGGCTTGGCCCAAAAGCCACAGCTTTGGCTTGGCCTGAGGTGGCTCCAGCTTTCCTAAAGTCTGGGCTAGTGATGTGCCTGGCCCGGCTCAAAGCTGGAAGCCGGGCCAAGCCAGGCCATTGTGACGGCCCAGCAAGGGCTTTGGCCCGGCTCAGAGAAACTAAAAGCCAAAGCTGCTGGCTCAGGCTGTGGCTTTCAACAGTACATACAAGTGCAATTAGTGATTGTCAAGGGTTTTCATACCCGTGCGGGTAAGCACCACGGGTTTTGCCAGGTACGGGTATGGGTATATGGCTCCCAACCTGTGGAAACCTGTACCCGCATGGCGGGTTTGGCAGGTATAGGCGCCAATCATGCATTGATGTTACGACCTGCCCAGCGTACCTGACAGACGGCAAGACGTGGGGGACACACAAGCAGTGACAGTAGCCGCGCGGGGTCCGCAAGGACATCGCCGGCTTAGTCATGATGTCCCACACCGAAGTCCAGAAGACAGGATACGGCATGAGGTACAGAAGCAGATCACATGACAGTAAGGTTTGATGCCTCGTGTACAGAAGGACCCTGAACCTTAGTTGACGTGGGAAGACGGTGGCACTGGTTCTGATGGAAGGTTCCATAGTCACACGTCCAGAACCACAAGCGTCTAGATAAGCATGATAAGAACAGATGACTAAGCTAGTACCAGCATGTATATATACCCTAGCTAGTCTCGCTCAGATGGTTCCCCATCTTAAGCTCCTGTGACAATCAGTAGACTTGTGGACCTTTAACTTCCTTCCTTGCGTCTCACCACCCGAACTCGTCCCTTTGGTGCTCGTCCTCTGTGACTTGTACACTGAGCCTGTGACTCTGGTAGACCCTGCGTTGGACTTATTGTCTTCCGCATCGACCCAAGATCGTCCTGACCTTGTCTCTGTGACCTAGCCGCCCGCACTCGACCGCGTACGCCCCTCTGAGCGTAACAATTGACAAGATCAGTAGAAATTCTAAGATAAAACACATCTGCAGCCACAAAAATAAAAGATCTCGTCTGATGTATGCTATAGGGTATTTTAAATATGTTCTAGTATTATCATATGAAATATCAAAGCAGATCAACAGTGCGATGTAAAATAAAAGTGTTATCAGTGATCCACTTCTTGAAAATCATGATGCACCTGTTTTATCAACACGCGACCAATTCTGCCGGTCTGGCACTATCTAAAATACTCTCTAGACTACTTTAGACTATAATATAATCAAATTATTAAATTAGTTTACTGAAACAAGGCCCGTGTGTATCTACAAGCTGCATGGGGCAGTGACTACATTGCATCGCATGGTGGTCTGACCTCCTTCCTATTAAGGAAGGTTGACTTAAACGCACCAGGACAGTTGCGCTCATATGAAATGAAAGCAGAATAATAAAATAATAATGTAAATAAAGGATCCTTTTAATCTTCTGAACATAAACCAACAATATTTGAGGGATCTTGAGTAGCCATAAATGAACGCGTTGTGTCCAAGTGCTTATCTCCTTGACCAGGATGGCCTGGGCCATTTATCCGAAATGCGCAGAAATGCAAAGAACAGTCATGCTCGTATAAAATTGAAAGCAGAATAATAAAATAAAAATGGAATAATAAATTATCTTAATCTTATGAACATAAAATAGGAATCTTTGAGGGATCTTGAGTAGCCATAAATGAACGCGTTGTGTCCAAGTGCGTATCTCCTTGACCGGGATGTCCCGGGCCGGATGTCCGAAATGTGTGATGCAAGTAAAGAACTTGCACGCGTTTCATTTCATGGGTAACCCAGGTATCAAAACAATTATCCAGGGGTTACCCCTGCAAATTGCTATGTGTTCATCAAATTATTTTGCATTCTGTGTGGTTATCTGACAGGCTTTTCATCAATGTTCTATAACATCCTATCTAATCATCTCTGTATACTGTATTTTAGTTGTGCTTGTATAAAATTGAAAGCAGAATAATAAAATAAAAATGGAATAATGAATTATCTTAATCTTCTGAACATAAAATAAGAGTCATTGAGGGATCTTAAGCAGCCACAAATGAACGCGTTGTGTATCTTCTTGGTCTGGGAAGTCCCGGGCTGGGTATCCAAAATGCGCGATGCAAGTAAAGAACTTGCACGCGTTTTCACAGGTGACCCACGGGTAACCCGCGGGTTACCCATACCCATAGTGACGGGTATGGGTACGGGTACGGGTACCAATGAGGATACCCCAGGGTTACCCCTGCCAATCACTAAGTGCAATAGCAATCGTCAAAATCAGTAGAAATCTGATCACAAAGTGGTTGATTTGGGTCACATGATCATGTTTATCATGGCATTTCAAACTTTTTCTTTGATATAGCTTTGCAATACGTAACACACTAAGTCAGATTTGGATTAGCTGAACTATAACTACTGGTTATATGTCATAAAATTCTCTCTGCCAAAAGCCGTGGCTTGGGCCAAGCCATCTGTGGCGGCTTTGGCTTGGCCCAGACTTCAGGAAAGCCAGAGCCGCCTCAGGCCAAGCCAAAGCCGCAGCTTTTGGGCCAAGCTGGGCCGGAACATCACTAGTCTGGGCTGAGCCAAAGCTGCCACAGACAGCTTGGCCCTGGCCCAGCTTGGCCCAAGCTGTGGCTTTTTGTTACAACCTTTGCCGAGTAACCCTGTTTTCTTCACCCTTCCCAATGACAACCCCACTTTACCACCCACCCTGCACTTCCTGATCACGTCTCCATCCTGGGATCCATCACGTGCCTTGCTCCCTTCCCCATGACTGCCTTTGTCATTGTTTACGTTACTGTACTTATGTTTGACTTCTTATCTTTTATCTTTCTTATCTTTATGACCAGACACTTACTTAATACCCTATCAGAAGCCAGGCTTTACGCCCTCCACTTCCGTATATTCGGGCCCACCTGACTCAAGTCCCTTATCTTGTAGATGCTCATCCGATTACATATATAAAGTCTGCTGTAACTACATTGTAGACCTCAGACTCGACTTATTGAATACATCGGTGCTTGTCTTCTGGACTTCTCCTTTGAATCCTTGAACTCGATTGTCTCAGTGCTTTTGGCACTTTTCCACTCAACATTGTCTTAGAGTGCAGCCTCTTTGACTTTGACTCGTCATACCTTAGACTCCAAGAGGCCTTATTGGTTTCTTACCTGAACCCCTGATCACGCTGTCACACAAGTCATGTGGAATGTCCTGCACCAGACGTAACATCAAGTCGAGTCTCTCATTGTGGCTTCCAGCCGCAGTCAGACACTCTTCAAAGAAGAACTCATCAAACGCAGAGACGAGAATAATCTTTCACAGCAAGTACTTGGCTCTGCCACCTGGAAGGATTTTGAGTCTGAGTTTGGATACTATGTCTATTATGACAGAAGATACCAACCAGTAGAATACAACAACGAGAAAAGAGTTTGGTATCATATCCGATACTCGGATAGCCGACACTCTTGGGTCACTACAGGACCTGCCCCACCTGAATTTGGATTAGGACTGTGGAGAGAGAATCCCCCAGCCATTGTCATGGACTCTGAACCAGAAGAGTACGTAGAAGAACAAAGTGAAGAAGCACTGGTATTAGCATCATCTACAACCCCAGTTGCACCAGCAGTTGTCACGTCCAGAGCCCCTGCTTTGACAACTCCCCAGATCTCCATACAGTCCACCGACACTGTTACCCCATTCTACCAGAATATGTCCACCATTGCCGCCCAACTCCCAGACCTGGCTCCCCTGCCCCCAGCTGTCCCACCTCCAAACATTCCCCCACCATTGGGATGTTTGTCAGGCGTACTGCCACAAATGTTCGCAGGAGACCAGTCACAAAGCAAGAAGTTCATGCTGGAGTTCACAACCTTTAAGAACTTCAACCATGACGTCCCCCAGATCATCAACCCTTTCCAGTGTGCCAACCTCTTCCTGTCCCTAGTTCGGGGAGAAGCAGTGGACGACTGGACAATGGAGCAGCTGGGGTGGCTGAACGAACAAGTTGAGAGTGGTCGTCATACCACTAGTGAAGGCCTTTGGGAAACCATTGCCCAGAGGTTCAAAGATGTGTTCACAGATGGGCAGGCCAAGCAGAAGGCTGCCCGAGAGTTGAAGGCCCTGCGGATGGAGAAAGGAGAACTAGACTCCTATGTAGCAAAGTTCAGGAGTCTGGCCAACAGAGCAGGCTATGACACAGATGAAGAGGTGACACTGGATCTCTTCTCTCAAGGATTACCCAACCCACTGGTGAAGAACATCATCCAGTTCCACCACCCCAATGACTGGGACACATGGGTCAATGCTGCCTGATGGCAGCAACAAGATTACTTAGATTTCCAAATGTGCTTTGGGGTCAATACAAGGAAGGGAAAGACCCACGACCAGTGGAAGGCCGCCTTCGGGGTCAAACCCGCACACTCTAGTCAGAGGGACCCAAATGCCATGGACACCTCTGCCAACAGAACCAGAGCGCGAGTTGCACTCACTGAAGATGAAAGACAAATGCTGATGAAAGAAGGAAGGTGCTTTCGCTGCAAAGTGCAAGGCCACATGTCTTGAGAATGTCTGAAGAAAGGGGCGCGTGTGGCGGAGGCTACAGTCACACCCATTCACAACAACCCGCCGACTGTTGAAAAGAAAACGCTGACAAAGGAAGAAAAGGCACAGGAAATATGGGCCAATATGATGAAGGAAAGCGAGGAGGTACGGGCCATCCTGGTTGAGAAGGCATTTGCCAAAAAGGATTTTTGACTGGCTCTACCCCATCAGCCTGGGCACAAGCACTACATGTAACTTCTGTGTATACTAGTCGCTTCAAGTCTTTGAAAATACCAGTACATTTCGAAACTACACAGAAGACAGCCGATCGTGACATCCTGATAGATTCAGGGGCCACCGATAACTTTATCAGCCCACGAATGGCAAGGACCATGAGATTAGGGATGCTGGCACTCCCTCAGGAAAAGAACATATGGAACATTGATGGGACTGCCAATCGGGCGGGGAAGATTACACATTATACTGATCTCAAAGTCCAAGTAGGAGAAAGAACCAAAGTCATCCGCTTCCTGGTCACCAATTTGGGAGAAGAAGACTTGATTCTTGGGTACCCATGGTTGGCTGCGTTCGAACCAACAATTAACTGGAGCGATGCAACCATGGACAAGGAATTCTACCCCGTCCTTATCACTTCTTTAGGATATGACTATGCAGTCCGACATGCAACTGTATGTTGGGTAAAGGAAGAAGAAGAAGAGGAGGACCCAGGTTACTGTTATGTCACCAAAGCATCAGAACTAGCCCAAAAGGCAGTGGAAGGACATGCCGAAAAGACCTTTGCGGAAGTAGTACCCAAAGCCTATCACCGTCACTGGAAGGTGTTTTCAGAAGAAGAATCACAACGTTTCCCACCCCCGCAACCATGGGATCACGCTATTGAATTTGCACCTGATACTCCGGCGGCAATTGACTGTAAAATCTATCCATTGTCACAGGCAGAGCAGACCACCCTTACATCATTCCTTGAAGAGCACCTTGCAAAAGGGTATATTCGTCCATCAAAATCACCATATGCATCACCATTCTTCTTTATCAAGAAGAAAGATGGCAAACTTCGACCCATCCAAGACTACCAACGAATAAATGCCCACACCATAAGGAATGCCTACCCCCTTCCCCTCATCTTGGAACTTATCGACACCATGTGAGACAAATCTCTGTTCTCAAAAATGGACGTTCGCTGGGGGTATAACAACATCAGGATTAAAGACGGAGATCAGTGCAAAGCAGCGTTCAAAACCAATCAAGGGCTCTTTGAGCCGAATGTCATGTTCTTTGGTCTTACCAATTCACCCGCCACCTTCCAGTCCATGATGAACCACATCTTCCGCGATCTCATCCTTACTGGTGAAGTAGTGGTATACATGGACGATATACTGGTGGCCACCACAAATGATCTAAACCACCATCGAGAATGAGTCCACCAAGTGTTGGATATCCTGCATGAGCATGACCTGTATCTCAAGCCAGCTAAATGCTCTTTTGAACAGCAGAGCATGGAGTACCTAGGAGTTATCCTGGAGGGAGGATGCGTACGAATGGACCCAGTAAAAGTACAAGGAGTCCAGGAATGGCTGACACCCACATGTGTCAAGGACGTACGATCCTTCATTGGATTCTGTAACTTTTATCGACGCTTTGTACAAGGGTTTTCTGGGATAGCTCAACCTTTGAATGGACTGTTAAAGAAGGATGTACCTTGGCATTGGGCAAGCGAACACCAGTGAGCCTTTGAACAAATTCGGGACATTGTTAGTTCAGAACCAGTCCTTTTACAACCAGACCTAGAAAGACCCTTTGAACTCGAAGTTGACGCATCCCACTTCGCCAACGGTGCCATATTAAATCAAAGGGACACAACAGGACTGCTTCACCCAGTTGCTTTCTATTCAGAGACGTTTTCACCAGCAGAACAGAATTATGATATTTGGGACAGGGAACTACTTGCCATTGTAAAGGCACTACGACACTGGCGACCGTACCTGGCAGGAACTCCTCACAAAACCATTATCCACACTGATCACTCCAATCTACTTTATTGGAAAGAACCCCACAAGATCAGTCGACGAGTTGCCCATGAAGTCCTGGAATTAGAAGAATACAACTTTGTATTGAAGCACATTGCAGGAAGCCGCAATGCACGAGCAGATGCGCTATCACAATGATTGGATCTAAATAATGGAGGAGAGGATAATAGTGATGTTATGGTTCTCCCCGAAGAGGTCTTCGCAAAAACGGCAGTCGTCAGTCTTCACGACATGGACTTGTGGACCCAAATATCGCAGAATATGAACCAGCAACTATGCGAATCATGGGCAGAGGCACATAATCTGAAAAAAATCAACAGCCTCTGGTGGAAGGATGGGGATTGACTCGTTGTCACTGGTGGTGACAACATTAAGAGGGGGGTGATCCATTTTCACCATGACCTTCCCTCTGCAGGACACCCTGGTATTGCCAATACATATGCCCTAGCCAAATGAGACTACTGGTGGCTGAATATGAAGAAGGACGTGGAGGACTATGTGAAAGGATGCGCAGAGTGCCAAGCCAACAAAGTAAACACACATCTGCACTCACCAGCGCTATTCCCAATTACACCCACAACCACCCTGCCATTCCAGACCATCACGATGGATTTTATCATTAAACTCCCCATCTCCAGAGGCTACAACTCAATCTTGACTATCACGGATCACGACTGCTCTAAAGCAGCGCTATTCATACCCTGTAATGAGTCTGTCACAGCAGAGGGAGTAGCCAAGCTTTACCTGGATCACGTCTACAGGCACTATGGCCTCCCTGAAAAGATCATCTCTGACCGCGACCCATGCTTCACCTCTATGTTTGCCAGAGCTCTCTGTAAAACCCTGGATGTAACTCAAAACATCTCGACAGCCTACCACCCCCAAACGGATGGACAGTCAGAAAGGACAAACCAGTGGCTGGAACAATACCTTCGATTCTGGTGTAATGGACAACAGGATGATTGGGCTGACTGGCTAGCCACAGCAGAGTTCGCACACAACTCCTGGCCCAATGGCACTACCAAGACCCCCCTGTTTTCACTTATTGTGACGGTTTGATTATCTCTTCTTTTCTTCTTGACTGTCTGGAACAACTGCATGGGCTGTATCAGCTGATCTATCTAACTAGGTTAACTGACTGTATATCACAGAGGGCGCAACCCCTCTGTTGCTTGTTTGTGTCTTGGTCTAGCCCATCCTCTGTACTTACATGATGTAGTTTGACGTAGCCATGAGATCACTATGACGTAGTATGATATCATTCTACTATATCTACATCACTTTATCTTACTGGCTAGACCCTTATCTCTGATAGCGACTGGACTGTATTTAACCTATGTAGTTTTGAGACGAACAGACTCTAAGTCTGTTCTCCTGTGTCAATACAGGTGTTTCTTTTGACTCACTAAAAGATTCCCTTGAACCCTCTTAAGTTGCGACTTAAAGGGACTTCGAACCCCAGTGGCTTGTGACAGGACTTAGTGTCGCTGTTCGATCCCATATCTCGCACATGCCCCTCTATCTTGTGTGGGCTTAACTTGACTTAGTTGTGGTCTTGATCTTGACTTAGTTACCTTGAATCCGAACGACTCTCTGGTCTTGACACAGCATGCACCTGGCTGTGACATTAGAACAGACTTACAGACTTCATAGAAACCAGAGAAATGCACCTGAATCGCAAGGAGACGATGATGCATCCCTTGCCCCGACTCCCGACACCACGACTTCCATTCGATTTCCTTTTGTACTCCCTCCCAGGACCAGTGACAACCTCCCTCAGCATCTGAAGTGATCCGCGTGTTGGCTTGAAGCGCGCGAGCAAGACATTCCCTTCCGCGGTTACTGGGTCCTGTATCGACAGACTAACCTTGCCGTTGACTGGTACCAAGGTGTTTGGTACCACATACATCCTAATCATCTCAGTCAGATCGAAGCTGTGTGCATAGCACCCGAAGAAACAGGATTAAACTTACCCGAGGAACCCTTCCTCACACCCATAGCGCTCCCCACGTTACCACCAACAGCCTCCCTTTTAAGCAATCTCACAACATCCATGATGACAGCAGTTCCCACTACAGTTAGTACAACTCCAGGATGACCCCGAAGACTCTCCTTCGGAGCGTCCATCCAAACAACGACCCCCACCCAGTTCACAGGAACAGGACAAACCTTATCAGGAGGCAGCCCACCAGGAAGTGGAGGAAGCGGAGGCCCACCAGGAGGAGGAGGCCCACCAGGAGGAGGAGGCCCACCAGGTCCTGCCCCTGTACCAGGCGTCGTACCAAACATCCCAGTAGCGGGTCGTATTGAAGGGGCACCTCCACCCTTCTTCGAAGGAGATCGCTCCATGGCCAAGCGATGGTTTGCTCAGCTTGAGCTACACTTGTTTTTGAACAAATATGTGGCTACCATTCTGGACGAGCAAAGCCGCATAGCGTATGTGTTGGCATTGATGAGAGGACCGAAAGTCGATCGATGGGTCGAAGAGCAGACCAATTGGCTAGTCGACATTGCTCAAAATAGAATTAGAGTTCAACGACTGTGGGATGTCTTCCGACAAACCTTCATTGCCGCCTGGTCTGACATGGCGGTAGGGCAAAGAGCGCTGCAAGCGCTCGAGAGATTGCAAATGAAAGATGGCAACATTGATGATTATATCGCAGAGTTCTGCGATCTAGCCATTCGGGCTGAGCTACACTTAGACGACGCCAGTGTTCGACAGTACTTCTATCGTGGACTGCCCACTGGACTAGCCACTACAATCCTAACTCAGGACCAACCGCAAACACTAGAGGAAGCCACTGACTCAGCTAGACGACACCAAGCTAACTGGGTCTTTCTCCGAGGTATCATTGGTAAGAAAAAGAACACAGATCCGTCCCCGCGTGGAAGCAAGTTCACCTTTTACAAGAAACGCGATCCCAACGCCATGGACGTAGATACCATAAAGAAGGCTGTCACTGTTGAAGAAAAGGAACAATATAAGAAGGAAGGACGTTGTTTTGAATGCGGACGACGAGGTCACCTTGTCCGCAACTGCCCAAACAAGAAACCTAGGACTGGTGTAAACGCGCTGGCTTGGACTGCCACCATCTCGGAAGTGCCACCCACGACAGCAGCAGTACCCACTGCGCCCGCGGCCCCCTCCCCAGTGCTCACGGCACCCTCTGTTTCTGCAATTAGCATTCCTGCGTTGGTGGCTGCGCTGAAGACCATGACTGATGAACAGTGACTGGAGTTACAGAATCAATTCAAAGGAGATGAGGATTTTTATATCACTTGAATGGCATGGCCTTCATTCGAGCACTAGTATCACATCATGTATTCAGATCACCACTCAGAGCAATGAAAATATCTGTTCCCCTACATGGAGTGACAAAAAAGGCCTATATACAAGCACTTGTGGACAGTGGAGCCACAGAAAATTTCATCAGTTACTGGACGGTTATTAAAAACAGATTTCCAGTCAAACGATTAATGGTTCTGAAGCAATTACAAAACGCAGATGGATCCCCCAATGCCACAAACAAAATTACCCAATGTGTTGATCTGTTAATATCTACAGACAACAAGCTCCAATGACATCGCTTCTACATCACATCCATTGGTACTGATGATATGATCTTAGGGTACCCTTGGTTTGCAGCAATGAACCCACAAATTGATTGGCAGAACGGACGACTAAACCAACAGATCCACTTTGCTCTTCCTGGTGAAAAGATCTGATGCCTTAATATCACACAAGAACTTGCCATTAAAGTGAAAGACAAAACAGAAAGATTGTGGGATCAGGTCGTACCTCCTGAGTACCATGAACATCACAAAGTCTTTAGTAATGAGGAGGCGCAGCGCTTCCCCGCACCACGCCCCTGGGATCATCAAATCAAATTGAAACCCGACGCACCAGCCACCTTAGATTGCAAGATCTACCCTCTCGGACCAGGAGAGCAAGATGCATTAAACAAATTTTTGGAGGAACATTTACAAAAGGGCTATATTCAGGAATCGAAATCACCTTACGCATCACCCTTCTTCTTTATTAAGAAGAAGGACGGCAAGCTCCGACCCATCCAAGATTATCGGAAGCTAAATGACTGGACAATCCGTAACACGTATCCTCTTCCGTTGATCCCAGAGTTAATAGATTGTGTCTGCGGTAGCACTTTGTTTACAAAGATGGATATATGCTGGGGCTATAACAATATTCGCATCGTCCCAGAAGATCGCTGGAAGGTGGCGTTCAAAACGAATTGCAGTCTCTTTGAACCAAATGTGATGTTCTTTGGGTTAACTAATTCTCCAGCAACCTTTCAGACTATGATGAATGCTGAATTCCGAAAAGAACTGGACGAATGCGACGCTAACGGAAGGGCCTGGTTCACTGTTTACATGGATGATATCCTTATCCACACTGATCATGATCTGGCCAATCATTGCGCAAAAGTACATTGCATCTTGGGTAAACTCAGCGATTTGGACCTCTATCTTAAGCCGGAGAAATGCTCATTTGAACAGACACGCATCGAATACCTAGGTCTCATTCTGGAGGCTGACCGTGTGCACATGGATCCTGTAAAAGTAGAAGGCGTTGCCACCTGGAAGATGCCCACGAATGTAAAAGAGGTCCGATCCTTTCTAGGGTTCTGCCAATTCTATCGTCAATTTATTCAGGGATTCAGTAAAATTGCAGCCCCACTGAACACTTTGACCAGCATAAAGAAAACCTGGCACTGGACGACTGAAGAACAAAACGCCTTCAATACCCTAAAACAACAAGTCACATCGCAACCAGTCCTAGCCCAACCCGACTTCAACAAACCTTTTATCGTGGATACTGACGCATCAGGTTATGCCCTAGGTGCCACTCTCAGCCAAAAAGATTGGGAAGGACGTCTTCACCCAATCACTTATCTATCGAAAACACTAGATGCGACACAAAGGAACTGGGATATCTACGATTGCGAGTTATTCGCAGTTGTTGTCGCACTCCGCTCGTGGCAACAATATCTCATGGGTGCTAGACATAGAGTTCTAATCCGTACTGATCACAATAACCTTCAGTACTTTAAAGAACCACAAAAATTGAATTGTAGACAAGCTCGTTGGCTACAAGAGCTTGCAGACTTTGATTTCTTGCTTGAGCACGTTCCAGGGAAGTTACACACTATCGCTGATATGTTATCTCACCGACCCGATGCAGATCATGGCGAGGACGACAACCAAGAGGTTATAGTCCTTCCTAATGAATTATTTATCAAGACAGTAACCGACGACAAACTTCCCTTCCCCCGAACACTCCTCGAATGCCACAAGATTCTTCAACGGTATCATGATCATCTGCTAGCGGGACACCCAGGCATCAATAAGACAATACAAAGGATCCAGCACAAGTACGAAGGACTGGACCTAAAGCCATTCATACGCGACTATATACGTGGATGCGCCAAATGCCAGGAGAATAAACCTCGTCTAGTGGGGAAGGCGCCATCATATCCCTTAGACGTACCAGCTACCGCTGGCCCATTCCAATATGTAGCTATGGATCTCATTACAGATCTCCCGTCATCGGGACAATATGATGCTGTCCTAATGATTGTCGACCAAGGATGTACAAAATCTGCAAAGTTCATACCTTGCTCGAAGGATATTACTGGTGAAGGGGTCGCCACACTGTATTATCAACACCTATTTCCACTATTTGGCATCCCAAAACGCATTATTTCTGATTGTGACCCACGTTTCACATCCCATTTTGCCCGTGCACTTGCTGACGTCCTACAAATCTGACAGAACTTATCCACTGCCTTCCACCCTCAAACTGATGGATCGAGCGAATGCATGAACCTCTGGTTAGAGCAATACCTGCGCCTCTGGCTTGGTGACAATCAACACCACTGGCCGGATTATCTCCCACTGGCCGAGTATGTACATAACACTTGGCCGCACGACCACACCAAACTGTCGCCACACGAACTCCTTCACGGCATTTCCTTCGATTGGAACGCGCAAGCTCCTGTTACGAACGTGCCTCAGGTCAACGAACGCTTACAGAACCTTCAGGCAGCACGATCGCGCACAGAACGAGCATTCCAAACGTTTGCCACACGACCACCGACCAATCCCGACTTTGTCGTCAGCGCGCAGGTATGGCTCGAAGGAAAAAACCTCAAGACACATTTTCCCTTGAGTAAGCTGGCCCCACAACATTACGGTCCGTTCACTATCGCCGCACAGATCTCGCCCCTTGCCTTTCGACTGGCTTTACCTCCCCACATGCACATCCACAACATTTTCCATATTAACCTCTTATCTCCCTATTGTGAGATGGCAGCACATGGCCCCAATTTTATATGACCCCCACCTGATCTTGTTAACAACGAAGAACATTTTGAAGTTGCTGCCATTTTAGCTCACTGCTTCTTTGGACATCATAAGAAGCTTCAGTATCTGGTCAGCTGGGTTGGTTATCCAGCCAGTGAGAATTCTTGGGTTGATAAGGATGACTGTAATGCATCCAACCTTCTCACACATTACCATTTTTCTCTATCTAGGCGCCAGGGTCGTTGCCACCCTTAAGGGGGGGGTGATTTTCGCTTTTTCGCGTTTTTTCCTTTCTTTTTCTTCTGTAGTCCCACAAGTTGTGTCCACTCTGGCTCGTATCAAGAACCTCACTCGTCTCTCTGCCCCACGCCAATCTCTCAAACCTACCCCAAGAATGACAATGTCCTGCCCCACTTTGCCATCTCAGACTGACACCTCCCAGACCGACACCCCACCTATTTGTTACGTCTGGTGTGAGACGTTCCACACGACTTGTGCGACAGCTTTGTATGTTCGTTCAGATAAGAGATCAATAGGACCTCTTGGAGCTTTTGAATGGATGAGTCAAAGTCAAAGGGGCTGCTCCCTAGTGACGATGTTAAGCAGGAAGTGCCAAAAGCACTGAGGTGATTGAGTCAAAGGGTTCAAAGGGAAGTCCAGAAGACAAACACCGATGTATTCAATAAGTCAAGTCTGAAGTCTACAATGTAGTTACAGCGGACTTATATACGTAATCCAATGGGCGTCTATAGATAAGATAACGGAGTCAAGTGGGCCCAAATATACAGAAGCGGACGGCGTAGAGTCGAGCTTCTGATAGGGAATTAAGTAAGTGTCTGGTCATAAAGATAAGAGACAAGAGATAAGAACCCAAGCACAAGTACAGTAACATAAACAGAGACAAAGGCAGTCACAGGGAGGGGAGCAGGGCACATGAAGGATCCCACGATGGAGACGTGATCTGGTAGTGTAAAGTAGGTGGCAAGGAGGGGTCGTCGTTAGGTAGGAGGAAGAAAATCGGAGAAGATGGGGTTCGTAACACTATTCCCATCATCAACATTGCCTTCCTGGATCGAACTATTGTGGCTGCCAATGATGCGGCCACTCTGGGTGCCCTTCTACGACCTTCTGACGCTCCCACTCTCCCTCCTTCACCAGAATCGACTTCCGCCAACTCCACCCCACCTTCTCACTTTTCCTTCACCATGTCTGACATCCCAGTAGAAAATATAACTCAGGCAATCACTCTGGCTTCGCAGGACCAAACCATAGACCAGGAGATTTGTTCTAGAGTGCTGACTTTGTTACAGGAAGTCAGAACGCGACTGGAGGCTGATGGTTCTTCGGCCATTGACCTTACCATGACCTATCGACCCACTTCTCTGGAGCCTGAGTCTGGCCAACTCCCTGACAATGCCATAGTACAACAGACCCAACAGGAGCTTGAAGACGAACAAGAACATGCTGCTCGGTATGATCCACCCCCTCTCCCCTTCATGCGCAATCACGAACACTCGCACCACTATATCGACCACCGCATCTCAGACAACGCTGGTCGCATCAATGTTGCTCATTGGCTGGCCTATGATTATCGACGTTCTGACCCATGCATAGCCTTCACTATGGGGGCTCATCAACCAGTATATTACATTCCCCTCTACATCACTCCACACCCACGCTTTGACCGTGGCCCCAACCCTATCCTCACATCTATGCAACAGCGACTCTTTGAAGCTGATCAAAACTTCACCACCATTGTCAATGGTGCCCTTGATGACATGGACGACCCTGGGGCCTGGGCAGAGGTGTCTCGCTACCATTATGGTACTCGATGTTTGGATGAGGCCCATCGAAATCTTGCACACTGGAGACGAATGGCTGAGAGGGCCAATCAAGATATCCGCCTTGCTGTTCATGCTATGTCTCGTGGTGATGTTTATCATTGACTCTATCCCTATTTAACTTATGCATATTCCAACAACCCTCGCATGACACCAGCAGCTGCCTCCCACTTTGCACCCCACCCAGAACTGCGCGCTGTCCTACAGGCTGGAGGTATAGGTAGTTCCCATCTGCCTCGTCGTCGTCGCCTTCGCATTGCCCCACCTCATATCATAGACCTCACTGGTGATGACTAAGTGTGCTTGAGGCAAGCACCACTGTAACAGAGGGGTGATGTGACAGTTTGATTATCTTTTCTTTTCTTCTTGACTGTCTGGAACAACTGCATGGGCTGTATCAGCTGATCTATCTAACTAGGTTAACTGACTGTATATCACAGAGGGCGCAACCCCTCTGTTGCTTGTTTGTGTCTTGGTCTAGCCCATCCTCTGTACTTACATGACGTAGTTTGACGTAGCCATGAGATCACTATGACGTAGTATGATATCATTCTACTATATCTACATCACTTTATCTTACTGGCTAGACCCTTATCTCTGATAGCGACTGGACTGTATTTAACCTATGTAGTTTTGAGATGAACAGACTCTAAGTCTGTTCTCCTGTGTCAATACAGGTGTTTCTTTTGACTCACTAAAAGATTCCCTTGAACCCTCTTAAGTCACGACTTAAAGGGACTTCGAACCCCAGTAGCTTGTGACAGGACTTAGTGTCGCTGTTCGATCCTGTATCTCGCACACGCCCCTCTATCTTGTGTGGGCTTAACTCGACTTAGTTGTGGTCTTGATCTTGACTTAGTTACCTTGAATCCGAACGACTCTCTGGTCTTGACACAGCATGCACCTGGCTGTGACACTTATCATGGGGTGGATGCTGCGAACCACCTGGACAGAAAAACCCTCAAATGTTCCATCAGCAACACAGCATATCAACCAATGGGAAGAGGTCAGGAAATCAGCCAATGAGAACTTGCTAAAGGCGCAAAAGGCCCTCACGGGGAAACCCTCAAAGTTCATGCCCTATCAAACCAATGACCTCATATGGCTGGAGGGAAAGAACATTCGTACGTCACATCCATTGGCCAAATTAGCACCCCGACGTCATGGGCCCTTCAAGATAACAAGGAAGTTGTCGGATGTGTCATATGAACTCAAGCTGCCACCTGCATGGAAGATCCATCCAGTCTTCCATGCCTGACTCTTGACACCTTACAAAGAGACATCCCTGCATGGGGAAAACTTCCTGAGACCTCCCCCTGAATTAATCAATGGAGAAGCAGAATGGGAAGTGGAGCAGATTCTAGACTCATTACATAAAGGCTGAGGGCGCAAGTTACATTACCTAGTCAAGTGGAAAGGATTCCCAGACGCTGACAACTCGTGGGAGCCAGCTGGGAATATCTTTGCCCCAGTCCTTATCTCAGAGTTCCATGCCCAACATCCAGAAGCGCCCAAGGACAGTTAAAAGGAGCGACCCTTCCCCCACACAAAATCCCCAGTACATGCTCTCACAGTAACATCCTACCACTGAATCATCTATTATGTCTTTCATCGCTGCCAACGCCGCCGTCGACACTTTTACTGCCACCACCGTAGTTGTCAAGAACTTCCCATCTGCTCACCCCTCTATGCGCCCGTCATCCCCCATTGATTATGAAGCGGCCAAAGCACAAGTTAAGAACCAATCCCCCAACCCCAACAATGACTTTGAACACAGCAAAGAGCCACACCTGAATGATCTACTGGGCATGGAGTTGGATGACGAAGTATGTGACACTTTTTGTCGATGTAACGGTTTGTGATGTGCGTGTTATGCGCGTGTGACATTTTGTGACGGATTTCGACCCACGCGCGTTCGACTTTTGTTTCAACATTTCGACTTCTTACTCCGAGTCATGTGACTGGAGTTGATGATCTTTCTTATCTGATCTGATTTTCGGACTTAGACTGACTTGGACTGACACTCCTTTGCTTTTGGGAGTGGGTGCAACACCACTTGCTTTTCCCTGTCTCAATCTCCACTGGAGATTCACATGGACATTTACTTTACTATATTGAATCTTCTACTTTACTTACAAAGACACTAGAGTACTTGTATTTAAGCAGTACATACTGGAGAGACAGACTTTAAGTCTGTTCTCTTGTATCTAATACAGGTTTACTGTGCTTCACCCAGAATTCCCTTGAACTCCCTAAGCTGCAACTTAGGGAGCCTTCACCCCAGATCTCCAGCAGGGCTTATTGCCACTGCTTCGACTCGCCTCTTGCACACGCGCCCCTCTTATCTTGTGTGGGCCTTGAACTCTGACCGCGGCCCTTTGTGGTTCACTTTGACACCCTGAATTGACTTACCTTTGATAGTCTTGACCTTGATCCTTGAACCGACTTGTCCTTGACAGTTTTGACCTTGCAGGCACTCCATATCTTGAAGGGGGCTTGACCAGAACGACACTTGACACAGCAGAGACCTGGCTGTGACAAAGTACCCGAATTTCCGTTCATTGCTAATAATCCCAACTCCTCCATGTACTTCCCTCTTGAGATCACCATGGCGGACGGGACCACTGCCATTGCCAAGTACATATTCTACACCAATGGAGGGATGGACGTCGCTGGATGTATGAAGAAGGGTGGCCCTATATATGGAGCTCCAGTCTATCTGGAAGAAAGGTATACAGGATGGTTGCACCATACAATGACTGACGAGCAGCTGGGACATCTGGCTGCCGAAGACTCTCGCGCCTTTGCAATTGATGAGGTGCTGAATGACATGCGCCTCCCGCGTCTCAAAGCAGAAGTAATGAGACTGTGGAAGAATTTGACACTGCACACAACACTCAATAGACAATACAAGGAGCATGTGAAGATGATGGCATGACTAACCAATGGGATGTTCCAGATAGAACAGGAGTTGGTGGAGATTTGAAAGAGATTGGAGATAGGGGACGCATACCAGACCATCACTGAAAGGTACGCCAATACATATGCATGCCCCCTTCCCCCACGGTCGTTAGGAGCTGCCCCGCAATTGCTACCGAATTGATTCAAGATGCCGTGCATGCATGAGAACCCCGAGGGGAGACCTGCTGGCAATGTGACAGCAAGTATCACATCAGCTGGAACTGCCCTCTCAACTGCAAGTGGTGCCGGCACTGTCATAGCAACCTTCATTGGAGTTGCTTCTGCATCTTTCACCGAGTAGGAGTTGCCCCGACAATTGTCAATCTGTCGGGATGGTGTGGCAAATGCCTCCGTCACAATTTGGGACACCGCGAGCTGGACTGCCCAATCCACAATCTATGTTGCTCGTGTGGTCAATGTGGCCCATATGGGTTCCTTTGCTCCCACCAATGTCCGCAAGATTCGGACAAGGAGAATTACACATTGGAAGATCGTAATGTAGCTGACGATTATTTGGACTTGGTGCAGGATGATGATGGTATGAGTTGTTTCTAGCCAGGTCTGCTAGAACCAGAAGAGGGGGTGATGTTACAACCTTTGCCGAGTAACCCTGTTTTCTTCACCCTTCCCAACGATGACCCCACTTTACCACCCACCCTGCACTTCCTGATCACATCTCCATCCTGGGATCCATCACGTGCCTTGCTCCCTTCCCCGTGACTGCCTTTGTCATTGTTTACATTACTGTACTTATGTTTGACTTCTTATCTTTTATCTTTCTTATCTTTATGACCGGACACTTACTTAATACCCTATCAGAAGCCAGGCTTTATGCCCTCCGCTTCCGTATATTCGGGCCCACCTGACTCGAGTCCCTTATCTCGTAGATGCTCATCTGATTACGTATATAAAGTCCACTGTAACTACATTGTAGACCTCAGACTCAACTTATTGAATACATCAGTGCTTGTCTTCTGGACTTCTCCTTTGAATCCTTGAACTCGATTGTCTCAGTGCTTTTGGCACTTTTCCACTCAACATTGTCTTAGAGTGCAGCCTCTTTGACTTTGACTCGTCATACCTTAGACTCCAAGAGGCCTTATTGGTTTCTTACCTGAACCCCTGATCACACTGTCACACAAGTCATGTGGAACGTCCTGCACCAGATGTAACATCACCAGCCAGAGATCCAACTTCTCTAACTCTTTGTGAGTTTTGCATACGAGTTGTAGATTTGCTTATGCAAGTCTACACACTTCTTGTGTCACTCTTGAGGTCGAGAACATGCTCATGTGGCATGGTGGGAAAGTGAAACTGGTATTCAAAGTCTCCAAATTCCAGCTTATTCATTCCTGCACTAGTCCAAATCCAGTTACCATGAGATCAAAAGATGATCTGGGCAGAGACTTTGTAAGGCCATCTGCCAGCATCTCTCCAGTGGGAGTTCGCACCAAGTCAATCTGGTGTGATTCTACATACTCCCTAATGGCATGGTACTTTATTGGTATGTGCTTTGATCGCCTTCCTGTGACAGGGTTTAATGCAAGATCTACTGCACCCTTATTGTCACAATGCAGTTGTATGGGTGAACTAACTTCATATCCCAACTCCTGCATGAACGTCCTATACCATGCAGCCTGATTTGATGCCTCAGCAAGGCTCATATACTTGGCTTCAGTGGTGGACTGTGCTACTGTCTTCTGTTTCCTGGAACACCAGCTAATGGCTCCATTAGCAAGGAAAAAGACATAGCCAGAGGTGGAGTGGCAGTCCTCTTGATCTCCCCATGAGGAGTCCACAAAGCCATGAAGGCCAACTTCACCATTCCCTCCAGAATAGCGCAACTTATAGTCTTTTGTAGCATTTAGATAGGCTAAGACATACTTTGCTAGTCGCATGTGCTGCTGGGAAGGGTTGGAAGCAAATTGGCTAAGGCATGCAACAGCAAAACTAATGTCAGGTCTGCTTCCAATCTGCACCCAAAGCAGAGACCCCATTAACTGCTGATACCTCTTAATATCAGAGGTAGATGCCTGGTCTTCAAACTTGACCAAATGAACATCCATGCCAGAGGGTAGAGGAGTATATACTGGGTTGGAATCCCCCATTCCAAACCTCTCAACTATAGAGGATACAGTAGCCCACAAAACCGTTCCAATGTTTGGCCACCCTGAAGAGATTGACCTACCACACAATGAGAATAATTTCCAAAATTAGTAGAAATTAGTAGATGATAGTGTAGCATCTAAGCTTCAATTAGAGCCTATAACAATGTCAATTGGATCAGTGGCTCATGATATATAAAATGTTTTGTGAGGCATTATCATTGGAACAGTTTTGTGGCCAACATGTGAGATGACAAAACCGGTATCTGGTGGTCATGGGAATGCATTGACAGTCATGTGACAATGTTTAATAAGTTGAACACACACCAAATAATCATCAACAACACTTGCTTCTTGAAGAACAGGCATGTGCGTGCAGTGATACTGACTGTTGAATGTTAGCGTGTAAGGCTAGACAAGGACAAGTTAACTTCAGAGGTGAAGAGAACTCTATTATACTATACTACTGACCTAGACAAGGACAAGTTACTACATAGAGTGTTAGTCTCAAGGTATGATAGTAAGTAAGAGAAAGTGGGACTTACACTTCAGAGGTGAAGAGAACTCTGAAGTGTAAGAGACAAAACAGACACCCTTATATACTACTCAAGGGATGGTCTGTGCGCAATGGAATACGCTAGAATGTACTACTGAGGGACAAAGGCCATTGGCCAGTGAGATATCACATGTTACACAGGATTACTAAGGTACATCAGTCAGCTGCTGCGCATCGTGAGAAAGAAAGTAATAATGATATAGTAAAAAGTCCAAAACTCCGAATCAATATCTAATCTAATCTTGCACAGCTTAGACCCTAACCTAGATGCCTGAAGCACCTCAAGACACATGCCATGTCAACACTTCTTACCATGCATGCCCTCTCTGCTGCCAAAAGGACTCACATCATCTCCCTCCTCACTTCAGGCAAATCTGCCCATAAAGTGTCAACTATGACTGGCCATGGCACTATTATCATCTCAAGATGGGTCATAAATACTGCCCTTACCATCCCAAGTCAAATGGAGGGAGACCAAGGAAGCTGACAGAGAGAAATGCTCAGCATGCTGTTTGCCTTATCTCCTCTGGCAGGGCAGACACAGATGTGGAAGTGACTAGAGCACTTCAGAAGTTGTTAATGGGTTCCTCTATCAACATAATATGCCCATCCATCCTCCCATCAAGTTTTCAAGCCATAACTGGCCCCTCCCATATCATACACCCCCATTCCATCATAAGTGCAATAGGCCACAAAACCAATTCAATGACATTGCTACACAAAACATTTTATATATCATGAACCACTGACCCAATTGACATCAGTATAGGCTCTAAGTGACACTTAGATGATACAATATCATCTACCAATTTCTACTAATTTTGGAAATTATTCCTATGGTGTGGTTGGTCAATCTCTTCAGGATGGTTAAACATTGGAATGGTTTTGTGGGTTACTGTATGATGGAATGGGGGTGTATGATATGGGAGGGGCCAGTTATGGCTTGAAAACTTGATGGGAGGATGGATGGGCATATTATGTTGATAGAGGAACCCATTAACAACTTCTGAAGTGCTCTAGTCACTTCCACATCTGTGTCTGCCCTGCCAGAGGAGATAAGGCAAACAGCATGCTGAGCATTTCTCTCTGTCAGCTTCCTTGGTCTCCCTCCATTTGACTTGGGATGGTAAGGGCAGTATTTATGACCCATCTTGAGATGATAATAGTGCCATGGCCAGTCATAGTTGACACTTTATGGGCAGATTTGCCTGAAGTGAGGAGGGAGATGATGTGAGTCCTTTTGTGTAATGCCTGGTGTGGGTGTTTGTCACAATGTGTGATAAGTCATGTAGCAAAACTACGAGTCAGGTGTGCACTGTCTTTCAAGTACACGGAGTTCGGGTGAGAAGTCAATACCAAGGAGCTAATCCCTTAGTACCGGTGAGTGGAGAAGTGCCAAAAGCACTGAGACAATTCAAGAGTCGGGTCTTAGGAATCACCCAGAAGGTAATGCACCAAGTCAATTAAGAAGTCGAGTCTAAGGCATACAGGCTATCTAGGCGGGCCTTATATACGTAATAGAGGTCGGAGTCTGAATTGGAGTATTGTACTCAGTGTATCAACAAAGTCGTAATATAACTAAAGGGGGAATGGGGTCAAGGTGGGCCAGGTGAGAATATACGTAGATGGATCCAGTATAATTGCGATTCTGGTGGGAAAATACGTAAGCATTCTGGTGTAATGTATGAGTCAGAGATAAGCACAGCCCGAGTCAAAGATAAGGAACAAATATGTACAAAAAGGGTCACAATACAGTCAACGAAGGATAAGCAGAGCCAAACAGCATGTCACGTGATGGAAAAAGACAACAAGACGACGCAGCAGGGTTCGTAACATTACCCCCTCTCTAAGTCCTAGCAGAGCCAGCTAGATTGGCATACCATCGTCATCCTGGACCAGGGAGAGGTAGTCATCGGCTATGGCGTAGTGATCTGCATTGTAGTTCTCCTTCTCTTCGTCAGTGGGGCAAACGTGTGTTCGTAGAAAACCGTAGGGCCCCCATCTCCCACAGCAAAAGCAGCTGTCGTAAACATGACAGTTGATCTCCCAGTGACCAGCGTTATGGGAGAGACACTTGCCACACCACCCTGAAGGGTTCTGGACAGTGGGGGCCTGTGTGAGTCATCAGAATAGGCATTGGCGACTCCAGTGTGAGGTGCTCTGGCAATGTCGACATTGTTTCTTGGCTGTAGGGCAGCACCAACTGAGATGGTACTTGCTGCTGCAAAGCCAGCAAAGCTTGCTGTCGGGATTTTCATGGAGATGTGGCATTTCAAAACAGTGGGGGTTAAGTCAGGGCGCAAGGTCGAGGCGGCGACGAGGGAGTGGTCGCGCAAAAATATTGGCATACCGTTCAGAGATGATTTGGCATGCCTCCCCTCATTCCAGTCTCGTCCTGATGCTCACCAGGTGGTGCTCTATATCAAAAACCCCTCGATTGATCTTTACCATCTGTCGCTCATAGTCATGACACTGCATCTCCAAGTTGTCCCAGAGTGCCTGGAACTTGCAGAGTTGCACAATTTCTGCAGTAAGTTGTGGCATGCGTAGGTCCCAGAGCACCTTGTTAATAGCGAAGGCGCGTGGGTCATGAGCCGAGAGATGTTGTAAATGTTCAGGCCCCAGGATGTAATGCAACCAATCGACGTTCTTTTCTTCCAGATAGACTGGGGCCCCATAGACAGGTCCTCCTTTCTCCAAGCACCCAGCTACATCCATACCTTTGTTGGTGTAATAGATATATTTGGCCACCTCCATAGTGCTGTCATTCTTGGACGATGGGATCATGAGCAGGAAGTAAAACTGTGAGTTGGGGTTGTTGGGGAAGAAGGGGAATTCAGGGGACTCATCGCCAAAGTCTACATCGATTAGGTCATTGGGATGGGGGTGTTCGGGCAGATTAAAATCTTCATCAATGTCGATGATTCTGTCCCCTTCGGCCACTTGGGCGGTCGCATCGTAGTTAACAGGAGAAAGTGGGCGAGAAGGAGGATGCACAGGAGTAAGTACAGGAAATGCATCAATGGCGGCAGAGGCGTGAATCTTGGATGTTGACATGGATGAGTTTCTGGTCAGTTGTGGGGGAGAGAGCTGTCCAACAACTTGTATTCTTTCCTGCTCTTTATCTGCCTCTGGATGGCGCCTATAGAAGTCCTTGATAAGCTTGGGCGCAAAGACATCCGCAGCAGGTTCCCACGAGTTGTTGGTGTCTGGGAATCCCTTCCATTTGATCAAATAATGGAGCTTCTGATTGCACCCTCGACCCTTCCATTTCGTGTCTGCGATACGCTCTACCTCCCATTCTGGTTCTCCATCCACTAGATCCAGAGGAGGTCTGGGAAAATTCTGTCCATGAATGGGGGTTTCTTTGTATGGTGTCAGAAGACCAGTGTGGAAGACGGGGTGTATCTTCCAGGTGGCAGGTAACATGAGCTTGTATGTGACGTCCGAAAGCTTCTGTTCAATTACGAAGGGGCCGTGGTGTCTAGGAGCTAATTTTGCCATAGGATGTGACATGTGGATATTGTGCCCTTCCAACCATACTTGATCTCTGACCTGGTAGGGCGTAAACTTAGTGGGCTTCTTGGCCAGGGTCCTTTGCGCCTTCTGAAGATTCCTCTTGGCTGATTCCCGTATCTCTTCCCATTGGCCGATATGCTGTGTTACAGATGGTACATTCGTGGGTTTGTCTGTCCATGTGGTGCAAGGGTCCCATCCCATAATAAGAGAGAAAGGAGTGGCTTTCATCGTTCCATTTGGCCAACTGTTATGTGCGAACTCAGCTGTTGCCAGCCATTCTGCCCAGTTGTTCTGTCGTTCGTTACACCAGAATCGAAGGTATTGTTCTAGCCATTGATTTGTTCGTTCCGATTGACCATCTGTCTGAGGGTGATACGCGGTAGAGATGTTCTGTTGAATGTCGAGACGTTTACAGAGGGCTCAGGTGAACATGGAGGCAAATCATGGGTCTCGGTCAGAAATAATCTTCTGCGGGAGTCCGTAATGTCAATAGACATGATCCAGGTAGAGCTTCGCGACTCCTTCTGCTGATATTGTCTCGTTACAGGGGATGAAGAGGGCGGCCTTTGAATAGTTGTGGTCCATAATGGTGAGTATCGAGTCGTATCCCTGTGACTGTGGAAGTTTGACAATAAAGTCCATAGCAATGGTCTGGAAGGGAGCTGTTGCGATTGGTGTGATGGGTGAAAGTGCCAGTGGTCTTGGGTGAGTGTTTACTTTGTTTGCCTGACACTCTGCACATCCTTTGACGTATGCTTCTACATCCTTTCTCATGTTTGGCCACCAGTAATCTCGTTTCGCAAGGGCATATGTGTTTGCAATTCCTGTTACAACTCACTGTCGACTGCCTGGACAGTGGGTTGTATGCAAGGGGGATTTGGGAGTGGGGCAAGAGATGAGAGTGAGGGTGAAAGTGCAGGGAGACGAAGCGAACAGCTCAAGGACAAAGGGTGAGAAGCCTTCCACAAGGTGGGGCTAATCTCCTAGGCAATAAGGTACTGGATCACAAGTGGACAGTCTGGAGCTGTCCATTCTATTCCCAAAGGGTTTATATACGTAATTACAACTGGGACTTTGGTCTGTGCACCACTTTAGGGGAGGTTAACTTTGCTTTAACTCCCTACTGATCCACCAATGAGAATAGCCCCACTTTTGGGCTTAGAAATCCACAGTCCGCAGTCTGCAGTTTGTGGACTGCTGTTTAGGCATTGTGGGGTTCTGTTAGTACTCTTCCCACAGGTCTCCAATTTGGCAGGAGTCCGGCCCTGGTCCAGACCGGCCCTTCTCTGGTCTTAATCTAGGGTTATCTTCGTCTCTGAGGGTTCTACAAGGTCTCTGGGAGCGTCTGGGGATTTCTGGGGGGTCAGGAGGTTTTCTAGGGTGTCAGTTCATGACAACTTGTCTTTCTAGGTGTGTAGTATAGTATAACAGAGTTTTCTTCACCTCTGAAGTATAACTTGTCTTTCTAGCCTAACCCGCTAACAAACTTACAGTCAGTATGCTGTGCACCATGCCTGTTTCACAGGTTATGGGCCCTGGGCATGCTTAACTGATCTGTCTTCCCTTTTTGATCAATCCAACCTTCTTCTAAGCTCACAAAGCTTCAAGAACAACCTTCCCAATCAGCTTCTCTTTGTGAGCTTCTATCCTTTCTGTTGACACAGGACGTGTCTGGAGATGCTTCAGGCATCTAAGGTTCGCTTCAGCTGTAGATTAGATTAGATTAGATTCCGGAGTATCGGACTTTTTATGTTATCTTTATTACATTTCTTTCTCTCCTTACTCAGCTGATTAGTGATGGACTTAGTAATGCGCAGTAAGCATGTGATATCTCTTTGGCCAATGGCCTTTATCCCTCTCTGTTTATTGTCCGGCACTTGTGGACTTATTCCCAGTGCGCACAGACCATTTCCCCTGGCCCCATGGGTATATAAGGGTGTCTGTTTCGTCCCTTTCACTTCAGAGTTCTTCTAACCTCTGAAGTGTAAGTTCCTTTTACTATACGTTCTTTTTTACCTTTGACTAACCGTCTTCTGTAGACTACTTGTCTTTTAGGTCAGTAGTATAGTTGTTTAGAGTTCTTCTAACCTCTGAAGTACTACTTGTCTTTTAGCCTAACCCGCTACTAACCACAGTCAGTATAACCAGCAGCATGATTGTTTGACAGTTAGGCTAAAAGACAAGTAGTACTTCAGAGGTTAGAAGAACTCTATACAACTATACTACTGACCTAAAAGACAAGTAGTCTACAGAAGACGGTTAGTCAAAGGTAAAAAAGAACGTATAGTAAAAGGAACTTACACTTCAGAGGTTAGAAGAACTCTGAAGTGAAAGGGACGAAACAGACACCCTTATATACCCATGGGGGCCAGGGGAAATGGTCTGTGCGCACTGGGAATAAGTCCACAAGTGCCGGACAATAAACAGAGAGGGATAAAGGCCATTGGCCAAAGAGATATCACATGCTTACTGTGCATTACTAAGTCCATCACTAATCAGCTGAGTAAGGAGAGAAAGAAATGTAATAAAGATAACATAAAAAGTCCGATACTCCGGAATCTAATCTAATCTAATCTACAGCTGAAGCGAACCTTAGATGCCTGAAGCATCTCCAGACACGTCCTGTGTCAACATCCCTCCATGGTGAAGGCATCAATCATTAAGATGGAATGAGTTAAATGAGCACACTGCTGTTCACAATTGAACGAACATATCGCCAGAGATCCAACTTCTCTGACTCTCAAGTGTAGTGAGAGGACCATGGTGTTCAGAGGCATATCGAGTTAGATTCTCTTATGCAAACTGAAACCACACCTCTTGCGTCACTCTCGAAGTCGAGAACTTTGCTCATGGTGGGAAAGTGAAACTGGTATACAAAGTCTCCAGATTCCAGCTCTCTCATTCCAGCACTAGTCCAAATCCAGTTACCATGTGATCAAAAGATGATCTAGGCAGAGACTTTGTAAGGCCATCTGCTAGCATCTCTCCAGTGGGAGTTCGCACCAAGTCTATCTGGTGTGATTCTACATACTCCCTAATGGCATGGTACTTTATCGGTATGTGCTTTGATCGCCTTCCTGTGACAGGGTTTAATGCAAGATCTACTGCACCCTTATTGTCACAATGCAGTTGTATGGGAGAACTGACTTCATATCCCAATTCCTGCATAAAAGTCCTATACCACGCTGCCTGATTTGAAGCCTCAGCAAGGCTCATATACTCGGCTTCTGTGGTGGACTGTGCTACTGTCTTTTGCTTCCTGGAGCACCAGCTAATGGCTCCATTAGCAAGGAAAAAGACATAGCCTGAGGTGGAGTGGCGGTCCTCTTGATCTCCCCATGAGGAATCCACAAAGCCATGAAGGCCAACTTCACCATTCCCTCCAGAATAGCGCAACTTGTAGTCTTTTGTAGCATTTAAATAGGCTAAGACATACTTTGCTAGTCGCATGTGCTGCTGGGAAGGGTTGGAAGCGAATTGGCTAAGGCGTGCAACAGCAAAACTAATGTCGGGTCTGCTTCCAATCTGCACCCAAAGCAGAGACCCCATTAACTGCTGATACCTCTTAATATCAGAGGTAGATGCCTGGTCTTCAAACTTGACCAAATGAACATCCACGCCAGAGGGTAGAGGAGTATATACTGGGTTGGAATCCCCCATTCCAAACCTCTCAACTATGGAGGATACATAGGCTGTCTGGTCAATATCCAGTGTCTTGTTAGGACGGTCCCTGGTGATGTTAACTCCAAGGTAAGACTGGATTTGCCAAGATCGGTCATCTCATATCGGCTAGATAGAGAGTCCTTCAGCCATTGAATCTTCTTAGTGGAGGACCCAAGTATAGTGATGTCATCAACATATAAAATGACGAAAAGTGAACCATCCCCCTCTTGGTGATGATACACATATACTCCTGCATCAGAGTACGTCCGAGTGAAGCCCAGTTCACTTAGAACTGCATGGAATTGCAAGTTCCATGCTCGGGAAGCTTGTTTGAGGCCATACAGAGCCTTCTGTAGCCTACAAACTTTGGACTCTTGTCCAGCAACGACGAAACCAACAGGTTGCTCCATGTAAATCTCCTCATCCAGATCGCCATGTAGGAATGCCGATTTGACATCCATCTGATGGATTTCCCAATCCTCAAGCGCGGCCAACGCTAACAACAGTCTAAGAGACTCAAATCTGGCGACTGGGGAGAAGGTTTCATCGAAGTCCACCCCCTCTATTTGGGTGAACCCTTTTGCTACTAGCCTAGCATGAAAGCGTCCATCTGCTTTCAGTTTAAAGACCCACTTGGACTTTACAGCCTTTCTACCTTCAGGAAGGTTTCAAGGCGCCACACTTTAAGTTTTTCTAAGGCATCAATTTCATATTGACATGCCTCAAGCCAATCACTGGCATTATCAGACTCCATTGCTTCTTTAAATGTAAGAGGATCCCTATAAGGCGATCCTGCAGCATTGAGTAGATCCATCTGACCAAGTCTGGAAGAACCTTGCACAAACTCTGCATTATCCTCGTTGTAGAAGCGAGGATTCAGACGACGATTCTGATTGGGACGTGCAGTATCCAAGTCTAAATCTTCTTGGATTGCCCTATCTCGTCGTTCAGAGCATGGACTTGTCCTCTGAAATTAGGTTGAGGAATTCTGTCTGCAATCCTTTGTGATTTTCTGATTGCTTTGGTTCTTTTGGGAGGGGAGGATGGTTCCATGATTTGCGATGGAGGGGTCTGATATATAGTCTGAGGGTGTGTGGTGTCTACATTATGTGTGGGTGTGGTAGGCTGTGGTGCTAATTGAGGAGGTATGATGTCCTCCTGTTCCTCTTCAGGTCTTCCTCATCTTGAGGAGCCTCAGGAACATGCGTAGCAGTTGCTGGTGGTGGCTGGACTGGGCCACCAGGTAAAGTAAAGGAGCCACCTTCTGTAGGTTGCTCTATGGATTTGTCTGCTCTGTTGTCCTTATCAGAGCGGGATGGGAAGGATCTCTCATCAAATGTAACATCTTGTGAAGAGATGAGAGACCGGGTATGACTATCCCAAAGTGTATAGCCTTTAGAAGTGGCTCATACCCGACAAAGACGGCTTCCCTGGCTTTGGGATCTAGTTTACGCCGCTTGCCTCTGGAACATGTAATAGGCTTTGCAACCAAAGACCTTAAAGTACGAGACATCTGGTTTGTTCCCAACCAGAAGCTCAAGCGGAGTTTTCCACTTATTAGAATGGATGGGAGTTCTGTTGTAATATGACATGCTGTCTCGACAGCACACTCCCAAAAACCGAGAGACAGGCCAGCATGTGCAGCATGCTAGTGCCTTTTTCCATAATGGTTCTATTGAATCTCTCAGCCCTTCCATTCTGTTGTGGGCTATACGGCATCGTAAGTTTATGCTCTATGCCATAATCTTCAAGCGTTGCCTTCAGCGCCTTGTTCACATACTCGCCACCACGATCTGTTGAAGACACTTGATTTTATGATTAAATTTATTTTCAAGTAGTGTCTTCAGTTTATTAAAAACTGGTGTGAACAGATCTTTAGACTTCATTGGAACGATTAAAGCGTATCTGCTAAAGTCGTCCAAGAAGGTGGCAAAGTATAGATTCCCTTGTATTGAACTGCACTGCAAGGGACCTACGAGATCACTATGAAGGATCTCAAGGGGGGCTGATGCGCGCTTTGAAGATGGGGGAAATGGAAGACGATGGGACTTGCCCATTTCACAGCCATAACACAGCTTGTCTTCCACTTGGCTATTATTTATTCTAAGGCCTTTAACCGCCTCAGGAGCATATCTTTTCAGGGCTTCTTTAGACATATGGCCCATCCTTTGATGCCAGATTTCTAGTGAGGCAGATGCAGATGTATGGATACTGCTTAGGACGTGTTTGCCAGTACCCAATACAATTTGCCAAACTTCCATGCTTCCGCTATTATGTTTTGCCATATTTATTGTTGCCTTCTTATTATCAAAGAACACAGTTGCCCCTTTTTCTACTAAGGCACTGGTGGAGAGTATTTTATGTCCTCCAGGCATGTGGAGCACATTGCTCAGTTCTAAGTCGAAACCTTGATCAGTCCTGATGATCACAATTCCAACTCCATTTGTTTTGACTATGGAGTTGTCACCTAGTGATACTTCATGGGTTGTGTCGACTTTATAAGTGTCAAAGTCTTCAAGATTTGGACTGAAATGAGCCGTTGCACCACTATCAAGCATCCAATAATCTGAGTTAATGTCCAGATTATAGGTGTGAACGTAAAGGCGAATGCAAGGTGCTTCATGCACCTCCTCTATTTTGCCACTCCCATTAACTACGGTGGCTATAGTGTTTACATGTTGGGCCTCAGCCCTCTTCTTGTTCCCTGCCTTGCCCTTTTTGGCATTCTCCAGGTCCTTCTTCTTCTTTGCGCAAGCGTTGGACTTGTGTCCAGGCTTTTGGCAATAGAAGCAGACCACCCCTTGTGAACCAGGGGCAGCAGCGGGAAGTGGTGATAAATTTGTATTTTTGGTTTTGATTTGACAGGTGCAGCCTTAGACAGGACTGCACTACCACTTCCTGATGGACCAGCCAGGCGACTCTCCTCATTTAGGAACCTCTGCACAAGGTCCTGAGGAGAAAGTCGTTCTGGATCGCCAGAGGCCAGTATAGAACCGGCAATGGTGCTGTAGGAGTCAGGGAGAGCTTTTAATAAAATGAAGCTCATCTGGAGGTCATTGACCTCCATCCCGTTTTCCCTAAGGGTACTCCTGGCATCCAGGACCTTTTGTAATTGGGTCCTGAAAGACTGTCCTTCATCAAGGCGGAAGGACACCAGGGCAAGCCACAAATTATACGTGGCCATGCTCCCTACAGCACCATATAGCCGTTCCAACTTATTATACTTCTCAAAAAGAGAAGGATAATCGGCATCGGAGGTTACTTGACTGTAAACCTCCTGGGTTACATTGAGGTAGAGTAGCCCAATTAGCATTTCCTCCTCTCCCATCCATTCCCTAAGGATGGGATCAATCACCTCCTTCTGCATTTTCTCCTTCTCTTCTTTGTCCTCTGGGAGGAGGGCATATCAGGGTAGGCAGTTATAATGTGCCTCCTGAGCCATTCATCCTCAAAAGGGCATTGAAGTTGGCGGACCAAACTTGCCAGTTGGAGCCATCAAGGCGCTCCATCTTGGAGGAGGGAGGGAAGACGATAGAGGACGGCATTTTGAGATGTAATAAAAGTTCCTGGTTCCAAGGAGCAATTAGAACCAGTGCCCAGGTCTCGCTTAAGAGTGCCACCCCATACTGTGGCGCTATGCTTCAGAACCTACAGTGCCTCACAAAACTGAGTCAATGTTTTGCACTTTTGCACTGTTTGTTGAATATCACATCAGCCAAAACAAATATAAACAAAGTCTTGGTATACCATAAAAGGTATAGGATAAGGGCTATGTAATGCAACAATAATTATGTAATTCTGATCAAAACCTGTGGAGCTATGCCCATTTCAAATCAGGGACTCATTGACTCAGTTTTGTGAGGGGGTATTAAAAATATAGTAAATTGGAATTCTAGTACTTGGTATGACCTCCCTTTGCCTTGATCACTGCTTCTAGCCTTCTAGGCATACTATCAATCAATTTCTGACACACCTCTGGTGAGATATCATTCCACACTTCTGCCACTCTCTCCCATATCTCCCAGACTCCTTTTGGTGCTCTTGAATACTTGACCAGCTCCATCTTGACATGATGCCAGAGGTGTTCAATGGGACTGAGGTCTGGAGATTGTGCAGGCCAGTCCAAAAGAGTGATATGGTTGTCTTCAAGCCACTTCTTTGCCTTCTTGGATGTATGCTTGGGGTCATTGTCCTGTTGGAAAATCACCTCCTCCTCAGGAATTCCACTCTCCTCCAGGCTAGGCAGCATGTGGTCCTCCAAAATGGACACATACTGGTCAGCATCCATCCTTCCCTCAATCTCAGCAAGATGCTCCACACCATTCCATCCCATACACCCCCATACCATGATGTTTCCACCTCCAAACTTGACTGTTCCCTCCACCTCTCTTTGAATCAACCCCTCTCCCTTCTTTTTCCAGACCCACTGCTTCCCATCTGACCCAAACCTGTTGATTTTGGTCTCATCTGACCAAATGACCCTCTTCCAGTCCTCCACAGTCCACTCTCTGTACTTGAAAGCAAAGGCCAACCTCTTCTGCCTATGCCTTGCACTAAGCAAGGGCTTTTTCTTCTTCACCACAGCCTTGAATGAGTTTTTTCTGAGCACTCTCCTGACTGTTTCTGAGGAGACTGGAGTGGAGATGATGGTATTGATGTAATTGGCAGCCTGGACAGCATTAGAAGCCTTGCCAGTAGTGATTTGAGTGAGGATAGCCCTCTGGGAGGTAGTGGAGAGCTTGGAAGGACGGCCACCAGAGGAGATTTTCTGGTCAAAATGGAGGGTTCTGAGTATCCTAGAGACTGTGGACTGGCTGAGGCTGAGTCTGGAGGCAATAGTGTGAGTGGAATGACCTGTGGAGGCCAGAGAGAGGATGTTTTCTTTCTGAGCAGAGGAGGTGGGGTGCATTGGGAAATTATAATATTCTGGGAATGTAAACCATGGTTAAATAGCTCTATTCCAGGTCCCATCAATAGTAAGGTAACTATGGTAACCATATATTAAGGATTGGTTGCTGTACATTTGGTGGAGCATCAGATTCTGATATTTCTGATACCCACTCACAAAACTGAGTCAATGAGTCCCCAATTTGAAATGGGCATAGCTCCACAGGTTTTGATCAGAATTACATAATTATTGTTGCATTACATAGCCCTTATCCTATACCTTTTATGGTCTACCAAGACTTTGTTTATATTTGTTTTGGCTGATGTGATATTCAACAAACAGTGCAAAAGTGCAAAACATTGACTCAGTTTTGTGAGGCACTGTATAAAGGTCCTGCCTTTGTTGTGCGACTTTCTAGGTATAGTAAAGCTATCTAGCGCAATCTTGTAACTAGACATAAGCTCTGGTAGACTAGCCAGAGTGTCTAGTGTAAACAAAATTGGGAGTCATGTCATGAAGGAGCCAACCGCAAGTTCCATTAGAGACAAAGGGTGTATAGCCCTTCCTCTAATGCTGGTGGTGGAGTTCATGATTAAGCCCTAGATGATTGGGGCCATGACTGAGTAGATGACTAGTCTGTCTCTGGTAGGGCGTGGTTACCCTACAAAGGCAACGGATACTTATGCCCAGAGATGAAGACTATATCTACTATGTATAGACTATAGTAGTGCAGCCTACTTGTATCGAGCCCAAGCGTCATGGGAGTGACTACCCATGCCTTGTTCTAGACCCTAAACTCCACATGCGGGTCGCTAAACCCGGCTTACAGATAGAGCCAAGCATTGACTGGACTTAAAGCCACAAGCTTCTGGCTATAGGCCTACTAAGACTATCTATGGGACGAAAACCCAGCTATAACTATGAAGTTTACTAATACCTAGTGCGCACTCAAGGAGCTCAAGGTGTTTCACCCGCTTAGGGTCCCTCATCACCTTTTGCAAGAACCCCAAAGGGCTAGCCAAACAGTTCAGGATGAGCAGTAAACTGCGTCATCCTGTGGGGTGTTAAGGTGCACAGACAGTAAATAGGAAAGCTCACTGGAAGAAGCTGGTGGGAAAGACTTTGAAGCTTTTGTGAGCTTGGAGTGCGAAAAGCGAGTTGGGCTGTTTATGAACAAAGGGAATTAAAACAGTCAGTATGAGCAGCAGGGCCCATAACCTGTCAAACAATCATGCTGCTGGTTATACTGACTGTGGTTAGTAGCAGGTTAGGCTAAAAGACAAGTAGTACTTCAGAGGTTAGAAGAACTCTGTACAACTATACTACTGACCTAAAAGACAAGTAGTCTACAGAAGACGGTTAGTCAAAGGTAAAAAAGAATGTATAGTAAAAGGAACTTACACTTCAGAGGTTAGAAGAACTCTGAAGTGAAAGGGACGAAACAGACACCCTTATATACCCATGGGGGCCAGGGGAAATGGTCTGTGCGCACTGGGAATAAGTCCACAAGTGCCGGACAATAAACAGAGAGGGATAAAGGCCATTGGCCAAAGAGATATCACATGCTTACTGCGCATTACTAAGTCCATCACTAATCAGCTGAGTAAGGAGAGAAAGAAATGTAATAAAGATAACATAAAAAGTCCGATACTCCGGAATCTAATCTAATCTAATCTACAGCTGAAGCGAACCTTAGATGCCTGAAGCATCTCCAGACATGTCCTGTGTCAACACAAGGTGTCTCATGCACCTCCTGTATTCTGCCACTACCATTAACTACAGTAGCTACTTGTGTGGAGTTTGTTTGTACACTGGGGCCTTGCCCCTTCCTCTTGTTGCCCTTTTTGCCTGCATCAGCATTGGCTCTGTCCTGTTTCCTTTGCCGACATTCATTTGCCTTGTGGCCCAGCTTCTGGCAATAGAAGCAGGTGACATCATTGGACGATGATGCACCTGCAGGTTGTGGCGTGAAATGTACTTGTTTTTGTTTTTGTTTTTGTTGACATGGGCTGCCTTGTTAAGGGCAGCCCCAACACCACTTCCTGCTGGGCCGGCAAGTTGGCTTTCCTCATTTAGGAACCTTTGTACAAGGTCCTGAGGGGAAAGGCAGTCAGGAGGACCTGATGCCAGGATAGAGCCAGCAATGGCATTGTAGGATGGAGGCAGGGATTGGAGCAATATGAAGCTCATCTGGAGATCAGAGATCTCCATCCCATTTTCCTTGAGGGTACTCCTCACATCCAACACACGCTGCAACTGGGGTCTGAATTGTTTGCCTTCCTCCAAGCAGAAGGAAGACACAGAACACCACAAGTTGTAGGTGGCCATGCTACCTACTGAGCCATAGAGCAATTCCAAATGCTCATACTTGGCATTGACAGAAGGGTAAGTTCTGTCAGAGGCAATTTGGGAGTATGTTTCTGGTGATGTAACCATCACCAGAACTCCCATGAGGACCTCCTCCACCCTATTCCACTCCTGGTACATGGGCTCGGACCAAAGTCTGAAGTGCTTGGCATACTCATCATCCTTTTCTCCATCCTCTGGCTTTGGCAGATTGAGGAATCAGGGGCATCATGTGTAATGTGCCTCTTCATCCCATTTATCCTAAACAGGGCAGTGAACGACACTGACCACTGCTGCCAGTTGGAGCCATCAAGTTTGTCAAACTTGAAGGTGGGTGGGAAGATGATGGAAGACATATTTGAGATGATTTGTAAAAATTTATCCTGGTTCCAAGGAGCAATTAGAACCAGTTGTCCAGGTCTCATTTAAGAGGGCCCATCCAATCTGTGGCGCTATGCTACAGAACTTAAAAAAGTCCTGCCTCTGATGTGCGACTTCTAAGTAGTATAGTAAGCTATCTAGTGCCATCTACAACAAGTCCTAAGCCCACATCAGGGGGACATTGTGTAAATAGATGGGGAGTCATGTCATGGAGGAGCCAACTGCAAGTTCCACTAGAGACAAAGGGTGTAGAGCCCTTCCTCTAGTGCTGGTGGTGGAGTCCATGATTAAGCCCTAGATGATTGGGGCCATGACTATAGTAGACTATCAGATTTCCTCTGGTTGGGGCGGACCCCCAATAACAGCAGCAGGTACTTCTGCCCAGAGACAAAACCTTTTAGCTACTGTGTATCTACTATAGTAGTTCAAGCCTACTTGTATCAAGCCCAAGTGTCATGGGAGTGACTACCCATGCCTTGTTCTAGACCCTAAACTCTACCTGCAGGTCACTAAACCTGGCTTATGGATCGAGCCAAGCATTGACTGAACCTATAGTCTCAAGCCTTCTGGGCAAGTGACCTACTAAGACTATGGATGGGACGAAAACCCAGCTACATCTAAGAATACTATTTACTTAGAGCGCACATGAGGAGCTCAAGGTGTTTCACCTGCTTAGGGTCCCTCATCACCTCTTGCTAGAATCCCCTGAGGGACTAGCCAAACAGATCAAGGTGGGCACATAAAGTGCACCACCTTGTGGACAGTTAAGGGCAAGAGAAAATAGAATCAAAGCTCACTGTGATTGGGAAGAAAGTTTTTTGAAGCAGTGAGCTTGAAGAAAGGTTGGACTGATCAAATAAAAGAACAGATCAGTAAAGTGTGCCCAGGGCCCATAACCTGTCGAACAGGCATGAGGCACAGCATACTGACTGTAAGTGTTAGCAGGTTAGGCTAGAAAGACTAGTTACTTCAGAGGTAGAAGAAACTCTATTACACTATACTACACACCTAGAAAGACAAGTTCTATATACAGAGTTAGTCTAAGGTAGTGAAGATAGTAGAGAGGACGACTTACACTTCAGAGGTAGAAGAAACTCTGAAGTGTAAGAGACAAAACAGACACCCTTATATACTATCTAAGGGATGGTCTGTGCACTGGGAATAAGTCTACAAGTGCCAGACAAGGTCCAAATAATAAACAAGAGGGAATAAGGCCATTGGCCAGTAAGGAATCACATGCTTGTACATCATTACTAAGGTACATCAGTCAGCTACTGTGGAATGTGAGAAAGAAAATAATAATGATATGGTAAATAGTCCAAAACTCCAATATCTAATCTAGTCCACAAAGTAACTAATCTAATCTCCTGATGCCTGAAGCATCACCAAACACATCCTGTGTTCAATGGGTCAAGTGTGGGAAAAGGGGAGGTGCAGTGTGAGGGTCAGGAAAAGAGTAGGGTTGTAACATGGCTGGTGATATGCTCATTCAATTGTGATGGCAGTGTGCTCATTCAACTCATTTCCCATCTATGATCAATGCCTTCACCATGGAGGGATGTTGACACAGTATGTGTCTTGAGATGCTTCAGGCATCTAGGGATCACTTTAGCTGTAGATAAGATTAGATTAGGTTCCGGAGTTTTGGACTTTTTATGATATCTTTATTACATTTCTTTCTCACCTTACTCAGCTGATTAGTGATGAACTTAGTAATGCGCAGTAAGCATGTGATATCTCTCTGGCCAATGGCCTTTATCCCTCTTGTTTATTGTCTGGCACTTGCAGACTTATTCCCAGTGTGCACAGACCATCCCTTGGGGTATATAAGGGTGTCTGTTTCATCTCTTTCACTTCAGAGCTCTTCTAACATCTGAAGTTACTTGTCTTTTCTAGCCTTAACTGCTACTAACTGTAGTCAGTATAACCAGCAGCATGATTGTTTGACAACTTGGACTTAGTTGTGACCTGTCTTGTGACCCTTGACCACATGACCCCAGACCACATGACTCTTGAACATGTGACCTTGGACTTTGATCATGACCACTTTGATCATATGACCAGTCACCTGATCCCTTCCTTGACCCATGAGACCTGTCATTCCCATGGTTATCCTGACTCATGTGGGAGTATTCCCACACTGACTCTGACTCATGTGGAACCTGTTGTTCCCATGACTTCCCTCCCTGACCCATAGGACTGGCTGTTCCTGTGGTTATCCTGACTCCTGTGGGAATCCTCCCACACTTGCTCTTCCTCTTGTGGGACCTGTTGCTCCCATGCCAACCATGACTCATATGGGAATCCTTCCCATATCCAACCCTGACTCCTGCAGGAATGTTCCTGCATCTGACCCAACCTTGTGGGACTCAGCCCACATGACTATGCTTCTGATAGGGCTTATCCCTATCATGGACTTTATGACTGGCGGCTTATCTGCCATTGGTAGATATGGACTCTGACTCTGATTGGTTACAGATTGACCTGTTACAGTACTTACAGTGGGTCAAAAAACTGTCCCAATGTTTGCACCATTTCTAGTATTCACTCTATAGCACCTCAGCATTTAGGAATCTGGTTATGGTGTGGCTGTATGTCTGAAAGCCCTGCTTCCTGGCTACCATGCCCAATTTAGATCAAAGACATTGGCCATGATATAAGCATTTTATGATCAAATCAAATCAATCAATCAATCATTGGGACAGTTTTTTGACCCACATTTTAAATCCACTATCTGCCCAATTACTACTTTATTTCACCCCTTTTTGCCTTGGTAACTCCTTGAATCCCTTTAGTCATCCTTTCTATAACCTTTTGCCATCATTCTGGTGCATTTTTATTCCACTCCTCCACCACCCTCTCCCACAACTCAGGTACCCCCTTGACTGGTTAAGAACCTTCTTCAGATCCACTCAGAGGTGTCCAATGGGGCTAATATTTCAAGGGATTGGGCTATCCATACCAGGCTTCAATATTCCTGTCTTAAAACTGCTGGCTTGCCTTCTTGGAATTGTGTTTTGGGTCATTATCCTGCTGAAACATGGTTTCACCCTCCACCATTTCCAACTTTTCAAACCTTTCCACCACTCCACCATCCAAAATATCACAGTACTGGCATGGATTCATGATCCCCTAAACCCCTGTAAGCATTCCTAGTCCATTCCACCCCATACAAGACCAATACCATAAGTTCTTCCTCCTCCATGCTTGACTGTTGGAGTGGTGGTTCTGTCAGAGAGTGGTTACCATGAAAATTGGACAGTGGATGACTGGAAAAGGATCTTGTGGTCAGATGAGACTATAATGAACAGAATTGGTTCAGACAGAAGGAGCTACACTTGGAAAAATAAGGGAGAACCATCCTCTGACAGAACCACCACTCCAACAGTCAAGCATGGAGGAGGAAGAACTTATGGTATTGGTCTTGTATGGGGTGGAATGGACTAGGAATGCTTACAGGGTTTAGGGATCATGAATCCATGCCAGTACTGTGATATTTTGGATGGTGGAGTGGTGGAAAGGTTTGAAAAGTTGGAAATGGTGGAGGGTGAAACCATGTTTCAGCAGGATAATGACTAGTGATTGTCAAGGGGTTTTCTACCCATGTGGCGGGTTTGGCGGGTATAGGTGCCGATTATGCATTGATAAGATCAGTAGAATTTCCAAGATAAAACACATCTGCAGTCACAAAAATACAAGATCTTGTCTGATGTATGCTACAGGGTGGCGTTAAATATGTTCTAGTATTATCCTACAAAATATCAAAGCAGATTAATGGCGCGATGTAAAATAAAATCCTTATCAGTGATCCACTTTCTTGAAAACCATGATACATCTGTTTTATTAATGCGCGACCAATTCTGCCAGTCTGGCACTATCTAAAATACACTCTAGACTAATATAGACTATTCTATAATTTAATTATCAAATTACTTTATTGAAACAAGGCCCGCGTGTGTCTACAAGCTGCATGGGGCAGCGACTACATTGCATCACATGGTGGTCTGACCTCCTTCCTATTAAGGAAGGTTGACTTAAACGCGCAGAAATGTGCATCCAGGGACTAGGACAGTCGCGCTTGTATGAAATGAAACCAGAATAATAAAATAATAATGTAAATAAAGGATCCATTTAATCTTCTGAACATAAACCAACAATTTTTGAGGAATCTTGAGTAGCCATAAATGAACGCGTTGTGTCCAAGTGCTTATCTCCTTGACCGGGATGGCCCAGGCCATTTACCCAAATGTGCAGAAATGCAAAGAACAGTCACGCTTGTATAAAATTGAAACCAGAATAATAAAATAAAAATGGAATAATGAATTATCTTAATCTTATGAACATAAAATAGGAATCTTTGAGGGATCTTGAGTAGCCATAAATGAATGCGTTGTGTCCAAGTGCATATCTCCTTGACTGGGATCTCCCGGGCCAGATGTCTGAAATGCACGATGCAAGTAAAGAACTTGCACGCGTTTCATTTTATGGGTAACCCAGGTATCAAAACAATTATCCAGGGGTTACCCCTACCAATTTCTATGTGTTCATCAATTTTTTTGCATTCTGTGTAATTATCTGACAGGCTTTTCATCAATGTTCTATAACATCCTATCTAATCATTGCTGTATACTGGATTTTAGTTGTGCTTGTATAAAATTGAAAGCAGAATAATAAAATAAAATGGAATAATTAATTATCTTAATCTTCTAACATAAAACAAGAGTCATTGAGGGATCTTAAGCAGCCACAAATGAATACGTTGTGTATCTTCTTGGTCCGGGAAGGCCCGGGCCAGTTATCTGAAATGCGCGATGCAAGTAAAGAACTTGCACACGTTTTCACGGGTGACCCGCGGGTAACCTGCGGGTTACCCATACCTGTAGTGACGGGTACGGGTACGGGTACGGGTACAGGTACCAATGAGGATACCCCAGGGTTACCCCTGCCAATCACTAATAATGACCCAAAACACAATTCCAAGAAGGCAAGCCAGCAGTTTTAAGACAGGAATATTGAAGCCTGGTATGGATAGCCCAATCCCTTGAAATATTAGCCCCATTGGACACCTCTGAGTGGATCTGAAGAAGGTTCTTAACCAGTCAAGGGGGTACCTGAGTTGTGGGAGAGGGTGGTGGAGGAGTGGAATAAAAATGCACCAGAATGATGGCAAAAGGTTATAGAAAGGATGACTAAAGGGATTCAAGGAGTTACCAAGGCAAAAAGGGGTGAAATAAAGTAGTAATTGGGCAGATAGTGGATTTAAAATGTGGGTCAAAAAACTGTCCCAATGATTGATTGATTGATTTGATTTGATCATAAAATGCTTATATCATGGCCAATGTCTTTGATCTAAATTGGGCATGGTAGCCAGGAAGCAGGGCTTTCAGACATACAGCCACACCATAACCAGATTCCTAAATGCTGAGTAGTGATGTTCTGGCCTGGCTTGGCCCAAAAGCCATGGCTTTGGCTCGGCCTGAGGCGGCTCTGGCTTTCCTGAAGTCTGGGCTGAGCCAAAGCCGCCACAGACGGCTTGGCCCTGGCCTGGCTTGGCCCAAGCCGTGGCTTTTGGCAGAGAGAATTTTATGACATATAACCAGTAGTTATAGTTCAGCTAATCCAAATCTGACTTAGTGTGTTACATATTGCAAAGCTATATTGAAGAAAAAGTTTGAAATGCTGCGATAAACATGATCATGTGACCCAAATCAACCACTTTGTAATCAGATTTTTATTGATTTTGACAATTGCTATTGCACTTGTATGTACTGTTGAAAGCCATGGCCTGAGCCAGTGGCTTTGGCTTTTAGTTTCTCTGAGCTGGGCCAAAGCCCTTGCTGGGCTGTCACAACGGCCTGGCTTGGCCCGGCCCAAACAGGCCCGGCTTGGCCCAGCTTCCGGCTTTGAGCCAGGCCAGGCACATCACTAATGCTGAGGTGCTATAGAGTGAATACTAGAAATGGTGCAAACATTGGGACAGTTTTTTGACCCACTGTAAGATGCTGTAGACAGTTTGTAGGACCTTAGATTTGACCTCTTGGGACTTCAGCCCTTGAGCATGTAGATCCAGAATCCAGAGAGGGGAGGACCATCTGTCTCCCTGCATTCACCACCTTCCTGAGAGGGACTTTGCTGTTTCTGACAGTGAATGTGCACCTTGATAGACCCAGACCCAGAGGCATTGCCGCCCTGGTTTTCCTCTTGACCCAGATGCTGCTGTAGGCTCTGGTTTCCCTTTGACTTCGGCTTCAGTCTCTTGATGTGCCTTTGGCACTTTGACTAAGCCTTCATCCCTTGCTCTGACTTCAGTCCACTTGGGAGCACTGTCTGCACTGTGGCTGAGTTATGACTCCCTCCCTTCCAACCTCAGCCTTGGTCTGTTCATTGTGCCTCTGGCACAGCAGCCAGGTCTTGCCCCACTCACAGGCCTTAGGGGATTAGCTCCCTTTGGCCTACTCATCCCGTCTTCCTCTGCACTTGGTTATAGCACATTTCCTTCCAATCCTGTTGAGGCTAGGCTGTGAGGCTGGCTTGTAGAGCCAGCCTTGCTGAGGATCTTTAGACTGCTAGTGGACCCATGCTGGATTGTGCATGTTGCACATGATATGCCCTGCCGAGTGTAACACCCACAAGTTACAAGAGGGGCATGCATGCAAGAAGCAAGTCAAAGCAGTGCTTAAATACATGTACTCTAGTGTAACACTCAGCGGGGCATTGCTGTGTGACGTGCACCAGTCGGTGCGAGTCCACTGGCACTAGTCCAGCACTAGTCAGCCACATCTGTGGCACCCAACACTGTGGGTCCAGGAGCTTCAGCAAGCCTGGCACAACAAGGCCAGGCTCTTAGCTTCAGGGTGAATAGGAAATTGTGCTATAACCAAGCACAGAGAGAGACAGGACAAGTCAGCCAAAGGGAGCTAATCCCCTAAGGCTGTTGAGTGGGGACAGGACCCGGCCACAGTGCTAGGAGCACACCAAGTGGACCAAAGTCAGAGAGGGCAAAGGAAGGGAAGCCAGAGCATCAACAGCATCTGGGTAATGGATGGGATTCGGAACAGAAGTGCACACCCATTGCCAGAGGCAATGGGGTCCTTCCGGAGATTATGAAGAATGAAAAAGGGCAAATAAGCCCCTCTGTATTCCGTGACTAGGGAAACTCTAGGCTGAAGGCACAAGAGGTCAAATCTAGGGTTGTACAAACTGTCTACAGGGTCTTATATACTGTATGGGGATCTGGTTTGTAGCTAATCAGGAACAGGGTCAGAGTCCTTATCATCCAATAGCAGATAAGATGTCAAATATAGTCCATGATAAGGATAAGCCTTATCAGAAGCATAATCATGTGGGACAGCCCCACAGGAGTCATATCAGTGTGGGAGGATTCCCACCAGGGTCAGGGGTAAATGGGGAGATAACAGGTCCCACAGGAGTCAGGGTGGATGTGGGAATACTCCCACAGGAATCAGAGAAGCAAATGATAAGCCAGATGGGCCATGTGATCAGAAAGGGGTAAATGATCAGATGAAGATGCTGTGATCAGGGTCAGGGATCACATGGTCCAAAGTCACATGGTCAGGGATCACATGGCCAGAGGTCACATGACTGGCAGAGGGTCAAGTACAAGCCAAAGTTGTCTAGTTGTCTGGACTGGTCAGATTGGCAGGGACAATGTCAGGGGTTCCTATGGGTGTCAAGCACAGGGACAGGGTCAGGAGCAGTGGCCAAGGCATAAGCCAAGGCAGCAAGGAAGGGTGGTATACATCCAGCAGTGTAGCAGCATAACTACCAGCAGGTTAGGTGTAAATGGCAGCATGGGAGGTCAGTCCTATGAACAATGTCACAGGAATCAGGGTAGGGTCCTGGGCACACAGGCCACAGGCATCAAGGAAGGTCCCAAGGCAACAGGCCAAGGGCATCAAAGAGTGGTCCAGAGAAGGAGGAGATCAAGGATGGTGCAAAGAATAAGGCATGGTGTGCAGGGTCAGGAAAAAGAGTAGGGTTGTAACATCTAGTGTCTTGTAAGGTAGAATGCTTGTCAAACAATCATGCTGCTGGTTATACTGACTGTGGTTAGTAGCAGGTTAGGCTAGAAAGACAAGTTATACTTCAGAGATGAAGGAAACTCTATTAACTATACTACTGACCTAGAAAGACAAGTTATCTACAAGAGA
>WTXG01000238.1:0-54727 GCA_022496185.1 Multifurca ochricompacta | reverse complement strand
AGAGGCCGTCCGAAACAGAGACCGTTCATGGAGCAAAGAAAGGAAAGAAAAACCTACTAAGTCCAAGTCCAACATACCCTAAACTCAATCCGGCTCACGGGGGCGTCGCGATGGCAATCGGGCGACGGAAGGCACCGGTCTCCTGAAGGAACTCCAGGAGATGGCCAACCACCCCTCGATTGTTGAAGATTTGGGGGACGGTTAGGTCATCCAAGTCCGAAGAGGTCAGCTGCCATGTTGCCCGCGCTTGGGCATACAAGGGGCATTCCACCAACACGTGTATGAAGTGGCAGGTGTCGTATTGTCGCACTGACATGTGCGGAGGACGCGGGTTGGATGCATGTTCACAGTTTTCAATTGCTAGTTAATAATTAATTAATAAAAACAACAACGACAGGCAGGTGTGACCCCCTAATCATCTACTAATGAAAATTGAAAAATATTTTTCGAAAGGATTTATTTATTTTTGCTGCCTACGCTCGCAAAAAAAAAAAATTGATACATTCTCTCCTTTTTTCCACAAAAAAAAAAAGAATCAAAAGAATCAATCAAAACATAACCAACTTATACCGGTACCTTGTTAGTTATCGTTGTCGTTATCGTCGTCGTTAGTTGTCGTAAAGTATATGGGGATCGTGTCGTAAAAAGATGTAGATATGGAAAGGTATGAGTACGTTGTGGAGACGAGAGAGGGAGAGAGGGAGAGAGGGAGAGAGAAGTTAGCCAGAACCAAATAAACATGGAGAGATGAACAGATGGATGATGTTGTGGGAGGTATCGCAGTTGGGTGGAGGATGAGTAATAAGAGGTCAGTGAACACAAAGGAAGGGAGATAGAACAAGATGAGAGTCGAGTCAATGGTGTCTACCAAGATCAAGCACCACGCCAAAGCAAGAAAAAAAAAAGGGATAAATGTTAAAAAAGAGTTATAAACGCCACTCGGTCAGTCAGTCAATCTCTAATGAAGGAAGGATCGACTCTCTACAACCCACCGCCGCCGACTAACACCCAATTTTAAATAATGCAGCGGCCCCCGACATAAGAGGTGTGGGCGTTGTGTGTGTGGGCGGTTCACGCATGGCTCATACCATCACGTCCCCCAACCCGATTCTGCAGTATGCGCAGGTGACTTGGACTACTCCATCCGCCACCCCATGAACTTGGCGGTGGTGTGGGCGGAGACACATCATGTTCAAACGAATCGCGTCCACCCGTCCACGCAGGGTGCGCAAGACGCGAAACCTCACCCGTGATCGGATCCGTCAAGGACGTGTGCGTCGTGACACTGCTCCTCGTAGTCGTCGTCGACGTAATTGTCGCGCTCTGCACGAGTTGTGGCGCAGCAGCAGGTGGTACCTGTGGTAGGGCCAGGGAAGGTAGAGAAGGAGAAACGGCAGCGAGAGGGCGCCCAATGGCAGAAAGGGCCGGTGATACCTCGCCTGGGTTTGGCCGAACCAAGCGGCGATCGGTCGAAGAGATGGAGCTAGAGTGCGTGAGAGACTTGAGGCTGCTCCCCATGAACCCTCGCGAGTAATCAGAGTTGGACGCTGCCGGGGCAGAGCCCGATGCACTCAAAGCCGAGTGCGGGCTCAGGTGCGATCGCATCGAGTGAAGAGATCCTTGTTCAGAGACTGTTGGCTCACGCTGGTTACGACAGTCAAAGGCTAGAACAGACAGGCCAAAAGCAGAGAAGGGGGGGAGGGGGGTTGAGTTAAAGGCATTGAACATGTACAACTAGGGGATAATGAGTGAGCTTACTATACCGAATGTCATTCGCCTGTCATGCAACCCGGGGAACACCTGTGAGATCTGTCTCCAGCTCTCTCGGGCTGCAGGAGGCTCCTCTTCCAACAACTCGATGTTGATACCACCACTGGCATCAGAGGGTGCAGTAGCCGAGTCACGCCATACATGTGGATCTGGGAGGGTAAGACCAGGTAGAGCCGGTACTTGCTTGGCTGAAGACACGGACGCAAAAGGTGAAGCAGGACGCGGAATGGGTACATCCAGGTAGTCAACCGCATCAACTGGGTTTCCAGTGCTTGGTGGAGTGGGCTCGTATGCCGGCGGTCCTTCACTTTCATCTCGTGCAGCTATTGGCATTGCGGATAGGGGGGACGGTCCGGCATGGCCACTGCGACCAGTTGAGGTCGTGCCTTGGGGAAGGAGAGGCACAGGCGGTGGTGTATGAGACAATCCTCTCGCGATTGAGCATCATAAAGATCGTGTTTCCTGACCTTGCAGAGCCTGTACTCACTCCACTCACTCCTGATACGGGACGTAAGCCGTCACGATAACCCATCTCCGACCGCAGTTGGGTATTAAGGCTGCGTCCAGCTTCCAGCTCAGCGTCAGTAAGCTGGCGGCCGACAAGCGAAGACTTTGTTGATGGGGTCGTCGGAGTCGCTGAGCGTGTCGTCGGGGTGAGCCAGCTCCGCGGCACGATGCTAGGTATGCCAACAGCCTCGGGCCAGGGCGACCCAGATGATGACCGGGTACTTTTGCCGACCTGGACACGCTGTGCCGTGTAGAGTAAAGCTGACTCTGGATCATTTCCTGGCGTCATCGAGCGCTCACTGGGTAACAGTGATTTACGCGATCCATGAGAGACATTGAGATTAACTGTAGGCGGTGGTAAAAGCGGAGTATCGGGCCCAAGCTCCGCGTCCTCGGGGCTCTTTAGGAGGTCATGGCTCTGAATTAGACCAGGGTACGCATCGGCGAGTTGCTCGCGGGAGATAACACGCCGGTACCCGAAGTTGCCCATGGATGACGAGCCCGATTTGGACACAAAAGGATGTGAGGCAATCACTTTATTGCCCGCAGCCAGCGCAATGCCGATCGGACCTGAGGAATCGTGCGATGTTCTTGGCGCGTCGACTAGACGTGCGGTGGGCTCGCCGTCCTTGCTGCCCTCTGGTGCGTCCGCGCTGCGACGTAGAAATGCATCGCGTTCATCGCCACTACTCTGAGGAGAGGCTTCATCAGGAGAGCGCAGCTGCGCGTCCAGATCGGCATCCTGATCGTCATCATGTCTGTGAACATCATGCCACATCCACATGACCTGACCCATCGGAGGTTCCGGGCGACGATTGCGCTGGCGTTGATTACGTTGTCGCTTACGCAGAAGGCAGATAAGCAAGAAGAGCAGAAGGAGCGAACCGAGCACTGAACCAAGGACAGAGCCAATGATCACGCGCGAAAGGTGCGAGTGGGAGGATGTTTGGCCGCTAACTGGTAATGAAGAAGGGGTAGAGGAAGATAAGATGGAAGAAGTAGTGGGTGATGAGGAAACGAGAGTGGAAACTGATGTTGGTGACGTAGTGAAGGTGCTGAAGTTATAGAAGGTGTCGCAGAAGGTGTCGCAGAGGGTGTCCAGAGGGTGTCGCAGAGGGTGTCGCAAAAGTTGAAAAAGTTTGAGTTGACCCAGACCATGACCCAGAATTGGTGAATGATGAAGAAAGGGACGATGACGGCGCCGGGGAAGACGACCCCCCGTAAACCCAAACCCCGTCAGAACCAAGGGGTATCTAGAGTAGAAAATAGGACGTAAGTATGCTAGTGCATATGAAAGCAAGTCGACTCTATTGGGATATAGAATTTAACAGCAAGGCTGAGTGCAAGCCCGTAAGCTTTGGCAATCCCTCCTATCTACCAAGTGTACAAAACGAACCAACCCCCCCCCTCTCCCACCCCTGGGGATAGTACAGAGGACAATCTCTGGCACCTGAAGATGTGTTTGAAAAATATGGAAAAAAACTCACTGAGGGCCCAAAGTACGTCAGAGGGAGAGTTAAAAGAGTGGTGAACGTCGCGGTTGGTTGTCCTGCGGCATTCGTCGCCAGTGACGTCGAGAGCGAGAGCCACGAGGGTAATTGTTGAGTAGGCGCAGTCATGCAAGTAGGTAGAATGTCGAGAAGTGTCAAGGTGGCAGGGGAGGTGTCAACCCGTGTAGATGCTGAAGGTGGCAGAAATAAGGTGCAGTAGTGGTGCGGAGAGAACGTGGATAGCAGCTGCTTAATTGATCAAAGGAAGGATGCAGCTATGCGTTTGGATCAAATCGTGAGAGAGGCGTGAAAATGATGATATGACGGAAAATAAGGGATGAACAGGATTGCGGAAATGATGAGGAGTGCGGAGAGGGACGAAAGGAGGAGGAGGAGGAGGAGGAGGGGATGTCACTTGCTTTCTCTTTCACTAGCCTAGCCTCGTTCAACCTCCCGTAGCCATCAACCACGTGACTAAATCTATAGGAAGGAGGAAATGGAAAGCAATGGAATGGAAGCGTACAGTTCTCTTCGGGAGCCCGGCCATGATCCTCTGTCCCTCTGTGAATCAAAAACACCGCTTTGCATCCGGCTAATCCGCCCGTGCCAGTCTTTCATTGAAGCGAAAGATAGGGACAGGCGGAACAGTAACTTAAGAACATCTCCTCGCCAGGGTTAGTAAATATATATAAAGTCCGGTTCACAAGTTCGCAAGTTCGAAATGTCCAACGACTGGATGCCGACGGAACTGTTCCAAAAATCGGAGGATGAAGATGAAGAGGACAGCCTCGATAATAGGAGGCCTCCAGGCCCGAATCGATCTTCACATATCAGATCACATTCGCAGCAGGCCCCAGGTCGGCGTGGGTTCCTAAGGATTGGCACTAACTCGCGCTTGTGCACTCATCACAACTATCACACCTGTGCAACTCTCTCTCCTCCTCCTCCCCAATTCCTGCACGCCCCGGTCACAAGTGAAACATGCATCATCCGGGAGGTATGGAGTACGTTGATGTCCACATGTGATACTTCTGGAAATATGCACCATTCTCTCCGGCGGCTTGTCTTCTTTCCTTTATGCTTTTTGGTTTGTCCGGTGTAACTTGGCATTATGAGCCTTCTAACGAGGTGGAATAGAGAGTGAGTGTGTTCTAATCTATGTCCGAGGGTAAAATGTGGCTTTAGGGAAAGAAAGACGTCACTCGTTTTAATTGGGCGATTGTGTCCTCCTTTCAGGTAGCAAAACACAATGACGATGGAGAGGCGCCGAACGAAAGATAAAAGGACACAACACGCCATCGTGTACGCTGCATGCTTTTGTGTCTAACTCGTATGAAATCCTATTCTTGCCACAGCAGCTATCCCTGAGGATATCCAGGCCGTTATTGTGCTGAAAAAAATCGGGTATGACGATCGAAAGCAGAGGCATGGGACATAATACATAAAATCATAGGGAGATGGCATAAAAGAATCAGGCATAATAAGTATAAGGGACATAGAACAAGGAGGTTGAGGATATAATTGAACATTCAGGCGTCAGGGAGGGAAGGGATTAAGAAATGTGGCTTCAGGGCTTTACTGCGGGATCACCGCCACGATCTCGGGATAAATCCGAGTGCCGTCGTAAGAATAAAGTCGGGTGAGTCGCAGCTGGCCGAAACAAATGCCCCTGGCATTGTCCCGAGGCCGAATCTGCCACTGTGGGCTGATTGATCGTATTTTCGGGCCGACGCGCTGCAAGGGTTGTGGAGAACAAAACCGATGCATCGTAAGCTAACGCAGCACCCCGGTCAAAAGGAACAAGGCGAGATGATACTATACCCCGAAGAGGCCACGGTAAAGTCCAGCAATCACACAGGCAACTTTGCCGAGCGGAGCCGAGCGATATCGATGCTGTCGAACCACTCTTCGTAATCAACGTCCCCCATCTGGGGCCACTAAAAAAAGCGCATGAACCGAGGGATAAACAGTCAACGAAAACACTTCTTTAAATAAAAGAAGAAAAAAAAAGGATTTTCCGAAAACTTGTTGACGCACGTACATAGATATTCAGCTTCACATGGCGATCTGAGTATATGGGCACGCCAGCTCCGACGACGCCAAGGCCGTGAAGCGCCTCGAGAAGTGGGATACCCGGCAAGATACCGTAATCCGGATTCAGACGTAACTCCCAGACGGGTTGAGTCAGACTCATTTCGTGAGCTACGCGCTTCGGAGGGGGAAGGACTTTCCACATCCTAATGTGCTGGTGCCAATCAGCCGCGCGTCCAGGTGGGATCGTCAAGACGGGACGCTGAGTGGAATGGTGGTGTCAGCAGAGCTGAAGTGACGCATGGGCCAGAAGATGGGGGGGTGTTTTACTGGATTGGGAGCCGGAGGCGCCCGCAACGATATGCGGCGGGAATAGATATCGTCAGTTTGTTCGTGAGCGCAATAGACGGCAGACATGTATTGAGCTCTTTAGTGAAGAATAGGAAGTTCGGTTTGGGGGAGAATACACGAGGCGAGGGGGTTCGACACGAAAAAACGTGTCATATTTATAGGTCTCTGACTCTGAATTTTCAGTCGTTCCAGGTTTCGGTCACAATGCAAACGGGGTTCTGCCACAAGGTAGGAAGTAGCAATAGCGGCGGTGGCGGTAGTCATGATTAGACTATTTGAGTCAAAGAAGTAAAACAATAGGCTTCCTTTGTTCTACGAGCACTGGGTCAAGGGGACGATTGCATAGCGTTAGATGTGGTGAGCGTTATCCTTGAAGAAAGACAGAGTTATAGTCTTATAGCGGGGAAGAACACGTGATCGTTCTGATCACATGACTTTCGATGCAATTTGCGTGACGCAGCGGCCCTTTTCCTTTTCCTTTTCCTTTTTCCTATTCATGCCGTGCTATCTATACGAGGGGCGTAAGAGCCAAACTTCACTTTTGCAGCTGTCTGCGCATCATTTTTGAGTATTGTGCTGGCTAATTCACAAAATGGAGATATCGGTACGCTCCCTGCCATCAATGATCACCCCCATTCCTTTTTTTGCTTGCTTGGGGAAGTCGAATAGTTGCTTTGATCCGTTGATCCCTTGGGTCCGCGTCACTGCTTCGATCCCCACTTGAATCTTGAATTAGTCGCAATGCTCACTGCGAGTCAGCCAGGGACCCAATGCTCTCAACAAATCCATGCAAGGCCTCTGGCAAAGAAGAAAAGTCAACCTAAATGTGGCACCAGCTGCACCACTGACTAGTTCTGCCCCTACTCCACCTTCCGGGGCGGCAACGACCCCTGAAGAGCCTCCACGCCCAGAACAAGCAGCCACACCTGCCCTGGTAAACTCGGAAGACGTACCTTTGACCGCCTCGTCAAGTAAGCGCAAGATTCGATCTACACGCGGAGAGGAGGGCAGCAAACGTAGCCGTGTCGGCGGGGGTTCTGTCACGAAGGAGTACGCACCGCCGACTGTGCGACTTGCTGACCTGGGTGGCATGGACCCATGCGTGGAGAAGATTCTTGAGCTTGTGGCCATGCCGCTCACACACCCTGAAGTCTACCTCCACACCGGGGTGCAGCCTCCCCGCGGTGTTTTGCTATATGGGCCACCAGGATGTGGCAAGACCCTGCTTGCAAATGCTATTGGTGGGGTATGTGCTCTTTAGACTTTCTTTCCGTGGGGTGAGCTAAGCTGAGCTATCAATCAGGAACTCGGCGTGCCATTCATCCCCGTTTCAGCGCCATCAATAGTGTCGGAATGTCGGGGGAGTCAGAAAAGACGTTGCGCGAAACATTTGAGGAGGCCAAGGTAATGTTACCTTGTGTAGGTGATATCCTGATCCTTGACTCTGTGTCATAGCGAATGGCACCATGTTTGTTATTTATCGACGAGATTGATGCAATCACACCAAAACGAGAGAGCGCACAACGAGAGATGGAGCGCCGAATAGTCGCTCAATTCTTAATCTGCATGGACGGTGGGCTTGCATCAAAGGCGTTTGTGTTGGATGGCTCACAACTTGGGTGCAGAACTATCGTGGGAAAAGACTGAAAACAAGCCTGTTGTGGTCATCGGGGCAACCAACCGACCGGATTCATTGGATCCAGCCCTCCGCCGCGCAGGCCGCTTCGACCACGAAATTGGAATGACAGTCCCAGATGATGAGGCACGAGCACAGTTCGTCCATTTTTTCGTTATCTTTTTCTCAGGGGAGGCTCAGAACGACAATGCCCTAGGATCCTTCGCGTTTTATGTGCCAAGTTACGACTGGATGGAGAATTTGATTTCAACGCGCTTGCAAAGGCTACTCCTGGCTATGTTGGCGCGGACTTGAACGCGCTCACCGGAGCGGCAGGCATTATCGCTGTGAAGCGTATTTTCAAAAGTCTTTCGGAAGAGGCGATTGTCATCCCCGGTGATCCGTTACCCGCCGTCTTAGATACAGATGTCTCTATGCAGGTCGACGCGTCACTGTCTGCACCTGCTGCGGTATCAGGCCCCCCTACTCCATTGCCCGATGCCCGTCCCCCACCATTTGATCAGCTTGCTACTTGGTCTCTCACGCACTCATCCATCGCGCGCTTCCTTCGCTGTTACCCTGGACCTCTAACCCCGTCGCAACTCGCGCCTCTCTGTATCACTGCGACTGACTTCGTGCTTGCGCTGAAAGAAGTCCAGCCTTCAGCGCAACGTGAAGGCTTCGCAACTGTCCCTGACGTCACTTGGGCGGATATCGGCGCGCTGCATGCCACGCGTAGCGAGTTGCACATGGCCGTTGTACAGCCAATCCGCAGGCCCGAGCTCTTCCGTGCGGTAGGTATTGACGCACCGGCAGGCGTCCTTTTGTGGGGTCCGCCAGGTTGCGGAAAGACGCTACTCGCAAAAGCAGTCGCGAACGAGAGCCAAGCGAACTTCATCAGCGTGAAGGGTCCCGAATTACTTAACAAGGTGCACCACCATTGATCTTAATGTGTTCCCCCCCCCCCCCCGCGCGTATGACAACAGATTAGCTGATTAAAGAGGGGTTGTTCGCAGTACGTTGGCGAAAGTGAGCGCGCCGTCCGTCAGGTTTTCGCCCGTGCGCGCGCGTCGTCGCCATGCATCATCTTCTTCGATGAGCTCGATGCGCTCGTTCCGCGACGTGATGAAGCACTCTCCGAGTCCTCCGCAAGAGTCGTGAACACGCTCCTCACCGAGCTCGACGGGCTCGACACTCGGCGCGGCGTCTTTGTCCTCGCAGCCACAAATCGACCGGACATGCTCGATCCAGCTATGTGCCGTCCTGGTCGTCTCGATAAGTTGCTCTATGTCGACCTACCTTCGCCCGATGAGCGCGTAGAGATCATACGTACCTTACTCGTTCGTCGTCACGTCCCGCTTTCACCTGCTACTGCAGTGGATCGCGTCGCGGATATGACCAGCGGTGCACGCGGGGAGGGGTATAGCGGTGCTGATTTGGCGTCACTCGTGCGGGAGGCGGGTGTACGGGCACTCCGTCGGGCGTTGGGCACGTTAGAAGATATGGATCGGGAACCGACGGTGGCAGGTCCCATGGAGAAGGGAGACGAAAGTGTAGGCGTGGTGGTGCTCGTCGAGGATTTTGAGGCTGCTCTGGATAAGGTCGCGCCCAGTGTGAGCAAAGCGCAGAGAAGACGATATGAAGCGCTGCGCGAAACTTTCGGGAACGGCGTCGGAGATCGAGCAAAAAAAGAGCGGGTGGTGTAGTTTATACTACTTGGAGTTGGGTTTGGGGAGACTCATAGGAGCAAGCATTGCGTGTTGGTATATCAGCAGCGAAAATCTATACATATGTAGATACAAATACAATTCGACTACCTGGGGTAAAAAAAAAAAAAACCGAATACTTCGAAAACAAAAACCATATCGCGCTATTCAAGAGTCAAGCAGTTGTGACACCTGTGCCCTATACCTTTTCAGGACTCCATTCCCGCGGCCATATCCACCACCAGCCACCATACCATTGAGCGCCCCACATACCGACGATCCCAAACGGCGTCAACATGCCGCGCCACTCCCACTGGTGCGAGTTGACGTACGCCTTCGTCGCGATGACCAGCCCTGTCTTCGTGTCGCAGGACCCCCGGAGCGAAAAGGGCCCGACGTTGTCTGTACCCTCTCCGCGGAAGTAGATATGATCGTCTTCGGCATCTGGGGGAGGCTTTGCGGAACGCATCTCGATAGACATCGGCGGATCGCGCCCCGTCACGCCAACGACACTATAATAACCAAGCCAGGAGCGACCGGTCGTCGACGAAAGTCGTGCGAGAGGCGTTCCGGCCAAACCACCTTGCAGCCACGGCCTCACCGAAGACGTGGGACCGAGTTCGAAGGGCACTTCGTAGTACGATAAACCGTCAAAGTGAGGTAGTGATGGTGCTGATAGAGAGAAATGTTGATGTGTTGCTGTTGTTGTAATTGTTCTTGTGTCATGCGTGCCGCATCGAGGTGGAGCTCGAGACACATGAACGTCTGGATGAGGGAACCGACGAAGTAGCGCTCTGAGATGCGGTGGGGGGTGAAATCCTTCCTATTGGAGAATAAGGCCATGGCGCGGTTTTCGAGTCTCCAGAACGCCTCGAAGGCCATCATCGGTGAGTCCATGGCCGTCCTGCTCTCCTCAAAGATAGACTTGAGCGTGGTTGCGTCGCCTGTCGTATCAACTGGTCGTCAGCACGGATTCTTTATCATGTCGATGAGCATAACAAACCCACATTGCATGACGAGCGCCACTAGGCCGAAGCAGGCGCGCTCGAACCAAGCAAAATCTGACGGGATTAACAGAACTGGAAGGGTAATTGTTTGGGGACGCGTGGGCGGTACAAAGCAGGAAAGCTCCGTCACAACCCGTGCATAAGCCCTGAGCGCATCATAGTGCTTCGGTTTAGTGATACGCGCGATATTGTTCGCACCTAGAGTTGCAAAAGTATTCGCTTTTGGTAAGAAGCAGGAAATCGCGCGGCATAAGAGGCGCACGGTGGTGGGTGACAAATGTAGGTAACACCTCGCTCAGCTTCCGCAACCAGATGACCGTCTTTTGGCCATCGAGGATAGGGTGAGGTCCGGGACTATTGTTAGACCTGTCAGCGGGGGACTAGGATCCGGTGCCGCCGCCGATGTAGTGGCGTCGACAATGCCAGTGAGACCATCGGAAAAAAAGACAAAATGATTTTTGGCGGCAGCCTCTTCAAAAAGCTGCATAGTCCTGCAGTATGTATAGTCTATGTTCAACCAACGCTTCGAATCTCCTAAGTTCGGAGTTTTATCGTCTTCATCTTGCCAGGCGCTCACGTCCCATCCTTGCAATAATAAGCGCGACTTGAAGAGAGCCGGCGTGAGCAAGGTCGCACGTATGTTGCGGTTGACAAGAGATAAAGAGATGACATCCTTTGTGTGAGGAAGATGAAGGGATATCTCGAAGAAGATATCTAGAGGAAAGTTCAAAGGCGTCATCCGAGTAGCTAGTACAATACGGTGATGGGTGTACTAGTCTAGTGTCTAGTCAATATCTATTAATCTTGGGATGGGATCCAAGTATAGGTCACGTGTCGAGAATGCCAATCCGCAACAAGCCCACTGTTTAGATTTAGATTAACCAGCATTTTCAAGATGGTAATGGTAATTCTTTTCAAATAGTTCAAAGTGGCCCTCCAACGGCTCGTCAGGTTGAAGAATTGAAACAAGGGGTGTGTGCCTGACTGGAATGTAGCCTGAGAGACACAATCATCTAGAGGGGACATTAGCCTATTTGCGCTATCCTGATCCTCTATCATCCAAATTCATCTTCATAACACTCCTTCAGCTAGGTCTCTCTAAAAAGTATATAAAGGTACATACAATGCTTATAGTAGGGCAGCCAGTGGGCTAGCAACCAAGCCTTCTCTCTCTCTCTCTCTCTCTCTCTTTTTGTGTGCTAAAGATCTTCGACGACGTCAAGCACAAGGTCAAACGGAACCAGCAAGCACAGATTCACATACACCTCTCAAAGTCAAAGTTGTCTCGGGGTTTCCTTCTCTCTCCTTACCTCTGCCCTCTCCTTTCGGGAACACGCTTTGCCTCCTGACACGGTGATAATCCCGAACGTTTGGTGGTGGACATTCGGTATACCCACCAATAAAGACAGCTGATTCTGGTAAACCAGTCGTGTGATGAATGAATGTCAGAAAAATCATGTCGTTAAAGAAGACCAAAAGTATAATAGGGCATTACACTACATATATTGCGGTCCATATTCCCACAAACGCAATGCTCAACGTTCGCAATATCTGGACAGTAGCTCTACAATCTTGGAGTGTTTCCTTCTCAAAGCCACATGGTATGGTGTGCGACCCTCGTCATTCCGCACTTGTACATTCGCACCACGTTCAAGTAGTAATTCCACAATCTCGAAGTAGTCACTGCGCACCGCAAGATGCAGTGGTGTCCAATAGTCCTGCTTCCTGGCGTCTATGTCAGCCCCGTGGTCAAGTAACAGCCGGACGATGTCTAGATGTCCACGTCGCGACGCCCTATGCAACGGAGCCCAGCTATAGTCGTCCCGAAGATTCACATCTGCACTATGTTTGATAAGCAAATCGGCGACTTCGAATTTTCCGTCCCTGCATGCCGAAAGAAGTGGAGTCACGTTATCCGAGTCTCGTACGTCGACATCTCCGCCACGTTCCAGTATTGACCTTACGGCGTCAAGATCCCCTTCTTCTACAGCTGAATGTAATGAAGTTTCGCCCTCGCTGCCAGAAGTATCGGAATCTTCTTTGCGGTCAAGCAAAGACTCCACTGGATCAGGATGCTCATTCTGTGGCGCTGTTGGACATGGTGTCAGACTCTCGGCGTGTTTAGAATCCAAAGCTTTCATTCCCTTACCCTTACCTAGGAAGTTCGCGACCTCTAGTTTCCCGTTTTCCGAGGCCAAGTCGAATGGCGTTTGGCTGCTTTCGTTCCGCAAGTTGGGATCCGCGCCCCATTCTAGCAACTGCCTCACCACATGGAGATGTCCATTATGTGATGCCGCGTGTAAAGGCGACCACCCGTTCTTATCTTGAGAACCCACACTTGATCCAGACTCAACCAGAAGGCGTGCAATATCCAAATATCCGCTACTCGAAACCTTGTGCAAAGGCGTTTCCTGGTTTTCGCAGCGCTTGTCGACGTCCGCGCCACGTTGGACCAGTAACTGAGCAACCTTGAGGTACCCGCTGTTCGACGCTAGGTGGATCGGAGTCCAGAGGTCCTCCTTTTGCGCGTTCACATTGGCATCGTAGTCGAGTAATAGCTGCACAATTTCGGGATACCCATATCGTGACGCCGAATGAAGGGGGGTCCAGCCTTTATTGGTTCTGGAATTCACGTTTGCGCCTCGCTCGATCAACAAGCGCGCAATTTCGAGGTAGCCATTACAAGATGCACAATCCAATGGTGTCTTTTGTTCCATATCTCTCCCATCAATATCTGCTCCGCGTTCGACTAGCAACTTTGCAACCTCGAGGTGCCCATTGTTCGATGCTAGGTGTATCGGAGTCCAGAGGTCATCTTTTTGCGCGTTCACATTGGCATCATGGTCGAGTAATAGCTGAACAACTCCGAGATACCCAAATCGTGATGCCGAGTGAAGTGGTGTCCAACCTTTATTAGTTCTGGAATTCACGTCTGCGCCTCGCTCGATCAACAAGCGTGCAATTTCGAGGTAGCCATTACAAGATGCACAATTAATGGTGTCTTTTGTTCCACATCTCTCCCATCAATATCTGCTCCGCGTTCGACTAGCAACCTTGCAACCTCGAGGTGCCCATTGTTCGATGCCAGGTGGATCGGAGTCCAGAGGTCATCTTTTTGCGCGTTCACATTGGCATCACGGTCGAGTAATAGCTGCACAATTTCGGGGTACCCATATCGCGATGCGAAATGAACAGGGGTCCAGCCTTCACTGTCCCGAGCATCCGCGGTCGCGCCTCGTTCGATTAGCAAGCGCGCAACTTGGACGTTTCCGTTAAGCAATGCACGATCCAATGGAGTATTTTGGTCACTATCTTTCATATCGATATCTGCTCCGCGTTCGATCAGAAATTTCACAACTTCGAGATGCCCGTTCGTTGATGCGAGATGGAGTGGAGTCCAGAGGTCTTCTTTCTGCGCATTCACTTCGGCACCATGATCGACCAATAGCTGCGCAACATTGAAATGTCCGAATCGTGATGCTGAATGCAGCGCAGTCCACAATTTGGTGTCCTGAGAGTCCGTGCTCCTTGAGTTCACGTCAGCGCCGTGTTGGAGAAGTAAACGAGAAATCTCGAGTTCTCCTTCGCCTGCTGCTAGACTCAATGCTGTGGCGCTCTCATCGTCCCGTGCGTTAACATTTGCATTGTGAGCGAGCAATGACCGGACAATTTCGAGGTGTCCACCTCGCGACGCTCTCTGTAACGTCGTCAAACCTTCACGGTCCTTGGCATCCATTTCGGCACCCCTTTCCAATAGCAACAATATGATCTTGAGATTTTCCCTGCCAAACGCAGCATGCAATGGGGTCTTGTAGAAGCCACCCCCAGCATTCACGTCTGACGGGCGCTTAATGGATAGGGACTCCACAAGGCTTTCGAAACCGCATAATGAGGCGTAATATATAGGGAGTGCGCCTGGTTGCGTCGGGTGCACTGTAGACATGTGCTCCTCCCAAAGGTGATCCATATCGTACATCCAGATCCACGACGCAAAGTGTGGCTTCTCGGCATCAAATAAAAGCTCCATTAGGCCCTGGATGTGGGATGCCACATTTTCGAATTGGGCGTGATTCACCCAGTACTCAGCCGCATAGGGAGCTATCGGGTGGTTCTCGATGGTATTTTTGTCCGTCCTATCGTCTAGCTCGAGAAGAACGCTGAGGCAGGCTTTGGCAAGGATCGTGTGAGCAGGACTGGGAAGAATGTGATAGAAGGAGAGCTGCTCTCTAGCGGCGGAAAGGCGATCTGATGTTAGGAATTCTTTGACAGAGAAGTGTGAGAATTGTACAACTTGAGAGCCGTCGACGTTGACGATGACCACCAGACTGGAACATGCAGAAAGTACGGCTTCTTGCGCGTCCTCTGGGCGCCAATCTGCGTTGTAGTGCGGAAGTGATCCGGTATCAAATTGGACAGCCAGAACCTCGGCTAGCTCATTTAGGAAGAGAGGGCGAATGGACACGGCTAGACATTGGAAAAGATGACAGGCGTAATCCCTTTTCTCCTTGTCGATGCCCAGCAATGTACGCTCATATGTTTCATCCAAGGTTTCCGGCAATTCCCGGAGAGCGCGCCGAATACTGGCCGAAAAGCAGCGACGCAACATCTCGAGTTGACAGAAAACCCATCGGAACCTGCTCACTTAAGTGAGCTGCTCCACGAGACATTGTATTAGCGATGATGACTTACATTCCATCCGCTTTCTCTGAGAGTGCATCAACCACCAGTTGCTTATCCTCCGCCCTCCATCTGCGCATCTTTCGATCCGAGTTGACGACAGTACCGATATAATTCATAATATCCTTCTTCTGTCCGCTTTCTTCATGAAGGGACAGACGGAGAGAGGTCAGATCCTCAAGAACAATTTGAATGTCGATCTCTGGACGACTGGAGACGCAGATATGCACATTCGGAAGCTTCAAGTTAATAAGCTCTTCCACGAGTTCAAGGACCTTTTCACGGGCAGTCGGTAACCCCACGTTGTTGGGGCATTCATCGAGACCATCTATAATTATGTAAGTCGGGGCTCCGGGGAGTCTCAGCATCACTTTGAGGCATTCAGTAAGCGCGCCATCAGTTGGCTCCTTCGTGCCAGCGTCATATGTCGAATATAAGCGGGAAACGATGTCATAGCAAGGATCCGACCGGGCGCAGAGTTGGGCAAGGAGAGATGAGAGCAGGCCACGACGATGCTGCTTTCCGGCGTCCCTGAAGTCAAAATAATAATAGGCCAGAGAGGCAAGGCCCGTAGATCGCACGCCCTCGATATCCCGTATGACAGCAGAACTGGAAAGAAATATGAGTGATGCCAGATGAAGACGACGAGGTACTTTATTGCGCACAGCAAAACGCTTTTCCCTGAACCGGCTAGAAAAACCAAGGTCTTCAATACTATGAAGGTGTCAATGTGGGTGGGAACGTACGTTTCCCATGAATCCATAAGAGAGAACCTGTCTCTTTCCATTTAGCGAACATGCTCCCCTGTATGAACCATGCCGCAGTTCCAGCCTGGTAAGCGTCGCACGCAATGTTGTGATTTTTTGACGGATCTGGGGGGGAGAGCCAGCTTCGGATTTTGTCTTGTAATTTCTCGCCTGCTCGGTAGTGTTAACTTTGAAAATACTCACAACAAGGGCCGACAAACGTTTCATCTTGTTCATTTCATCTGCCGTCTCTTGCATGAAAACTAACACCCGGGTCAGAAAGGATTAAGCTCATATGTGCACACAAGTCGAACATACCCAGAGCTTGCCGCATGCTGCCCATTGATGTTTTACCGTCTACAAGCACTGTTCGGTTCAACATAAGAAAAAAGTGTAAGCCCTGCGTACCATCCATGACCACTTTCATATTGTTCACAAGACCGTGGACAACCTCCAAAGTCTGCGTAACTGTCATCCGAGACTCCTCCTGCGTCAGTCGGTCCAGCCTTTGCAACACAGCTTCAACTTCGCTCTCTCCTAAAAGCTTCTTTGCAAATTTCTCTATACCACCTTAAGTCATGGATGACATGAAGATGACACTCTGCTTACTGAAACGTCCCTGCTTAATTTGTTTCGTCGCCAATGCAAACACAGAAAGTAGTTCCACCAGTATCTTCACAATAATATCTGTCATTGCGGGGTTTGATGGGATCTCGGTATAAATACGGAGGCGGTTAAGGAAGTTTCCGATGCATTCAAATAGGTCAATCAGAGCGTCATAGCTCGCACTGACCCCACTAGCCGTCTGATATTGACATGTTAGAAAGGTTTCGGGTGGAAGATGAAATAGAGATGAATACAGTGATTAGAACGTCAATGCCGGCAAAAATAACGCTCGCAGGTTGGAAGGGCATCTGATGGGGGCGGGGCGAGAGTTAGACAAAGATAGATTAAGGGAGACAGAACTCACTATGGTGGCCGCCTGGCCAAGAATACCGGAGAAGGCATGAACTACTTGCACTACTGGGCTTAACCATGTAATCAACTTCCTGTTTCGGTCCCGAAAGTCTTGAAATGCCTTCGCTTTCTCTTGAAGCAACTGGATAATTGCATTTGGAGAGTCAAAATCGCGGAGAGTTTTAGCGAAAGGATTTTGGAGAGATCTATTCCGGTTTGTTTTGCATAGTCGTCCAATGCGTCGAGAATCAATTGGAAGTTTGATGAAGACATCGTTATCGATGCGCAGAGGCAAGCAGAGAGCCTTTAGACTGTGGCTGGAAGGGTCTTTGGACATGTGATGGCCACAACACGTATAGCCATTTCCTAGGCGTTGCCACAGTCATGTAACTGGATAGGGAGGGATATTGACGCCAGGGTCGTTAGAGCGCCAGCCCACCACCCCGAGTATGGAAAGCATGGTTGGTGTATTATGTAAGTATGAGCCGCTTCACCAGGGAATTTGTAGTGGCCGCGTGTGCACATAAAAAGCACAAGTGAACAGTTATGCCTGATTCCAAGCAGCTACCGAGCGAATCTGACAGGACTTTGCGCTATGCGTTCTGTCCAAAGAATGAATCTCCAATATATATGTTTATACGTACACGAATGCAGCACCCTTTTTCTTTCGTTCACATACTACGAACCCTTCCTCTTCGTCGCGCCATTCCGGTCGGTCGGTCGGTCGGCCTTTGGAGTTAGAGCAAACCGTCGCTCCGCACCGCACACTGTCCCAAGTCCCTCTTCTGAAGCCCTTCCTCCTTGGGTAAGATATCCTAACAACGACCGCATGAGACATGGGCATGAGCACTTATTAAAGATAAAGTGGAAATTGGAGGGGTGGCAAAAAAAACGCACAAAGTCAAATATCCCGACCGGGAGAGCGAGAGTGACGCACGCGTTGGGCGAATCGACAACGGCGCCGACGTGGGCCTCTATCGGTGCGGCAGACAAGAGGATATCTGATGTAATAAGGTGTTTTTTTTTGGTGAAGGATGGAAGGAAGGACACGAAGTAGAATCATTGTCAGTATCGAGGTCCCCGTATCTTCCCAAACGGGGAGAGAAGAGAAAAGAACCCACAAGCCTGTTCGCGGGCTTAGTGGTAGGTTTTTTTTGTTGTTTTTTTGTTCTTAACGTTAGCAAAGGTAGATCGGATTAAAGGCATTTGGAGTCTCACTGAATCCGAGCTACGTGGATTATCCATTTCGAGTAGTTAGCAAAAGTTTGAGCGAAAAATAAATTTATGAAGAGGGAATATGGACCTTCTGCAAGTACGCGATGGCGTTCAGCGCAGCTTGTTTGTACGCCACAGTCCTATAAGATGATCCAAACCACCCTCGTTAAGTTAGCTGTCACAGACGACTTCGTTGATTTGGCCACTTACGCGTCCATGTTGTACTGCTTTCCATCGCCATCTACACGCGGATGAAGAAGTACGTCCCTTGGGCAGACTTGGGTGAGCGGTACGTACGGTAGTCCACGCTGATTCCCTCGAATACCAGTTTACTCGAATAGACGGGATCAATTGGACTTGGAAGGAAAATTGGCTGCTTGAGTGCAAACTTTTCTACTCCATTCTTGATTATCGAAGTCTTGAACGTGATGATACCGGCCATTTCGATCGCGCCACAGAAAGACAGCTCGCCCTAGGCATCAGGTAAGGGAGGTTGTACTACCGGAAAAGGGAAGGAGGAAGGGAAAGGCGCACATCACCCTGAGAGAAGTGCAAATCCCCGACGGAGAGGTTGGCTCCGCGGACAAACACTGGGAAATAGCACCGAGAGCCACGGGACAAGTTTTTAATCTAATCACCTCGACACAACGTTCAGTTATTCCGAACGCTGGAGTCGCTTGAACGAATAGTTGCGACGACAAACACGACGTACGTCACAATTTCCGCCGTGCTCTCTTCCAGGAATCGTCCTTGCGCCCTCCCGCGCAATGCGCTCTTTAAGGTTATCACTCAAGCCTAATTGGCCGACATGGGCCCCTACAGGTTCCGGTGGGAACGCAACAGGGGGGACGGCGCCCGGGTGGGCATCTATCAGTTCCTTCTCACGCTTGTTCCATTGCGCTAGCAATTCGTGAGAGGGCGCTGTGCCGATCAGACCTGGGTGAGAGACTCCGGCAAAGCGGACACCCGGGATATGCCGCGAGGTTGCATACACGCCGTGGAAGTCCCAGATAGCTTTGCAGGCGCGGGAGTTGAACTCGCGAGCTGTGTGAATGTACGCACGGGTGAGGGGGAGGGGGAGAGAAGTGGGTTGGGGAGGATGATGAGATCAGTAAAATGAAAAAGAAAATAATCAAAGTGATGAACTAAGCTCACCAAAGAGTCCGCCACCATTTCTGAGCTCAAAGATGCCCTGGGGGAGCTGAATGAAGGAGGGAATGAGGGCGAGTAAAGTCAAGGACTTACAGTATACCCCCAGGGCATCTTCTCAAAGGGGGTCACTGTAGGTAATTGGGCATCAATAAAGAGAACGCTGCGATTGTGCTTTAGTGAGCGGGAACGGGGGCCTACCGTCAAGTATGTCTACGACAAGGCAGTCTCCTGGCTCAGCACCCTCAATGGCAATAGGGCCAGTGAGGTTGTGTACCTTGGTGAGATCGACATCGCGCACGTCGTCGCTATCTATTGCAAGTGAGGAGCCGTTAACAAAAATACATAGAAGAGGATGTTTGCTCTGCTCACTATCGTTGTTTCCGATCTGTGCGCCGGTCCAGTCTAAATGTAGACTTTTTAGGATAGTTCAGAGGAAGCGAAGGGAGATAGGCATGCCAACGCATTCAACCTTGAAGACATCACCAGGCTTGACGGTCACAAACGGGGGGATATCAGGGCTATGTATAATAAAGTGAACTTGGAAGTGTTTCAACATGGGCTTTCGTGCTTACTGCCAACGATTATGAAGGCCCTATATTATTTTTTAGGTTGAGGAATGTACAAAGAGCAAACATGAGGATTATTTACCTGTTGCTCATCTGCGGGTCTTGGGATATGTATGGGTACTGCGTCCGGTAGATAAATGAGAACGCTTACAAAAAAGGGTCGACCTTGGTGGACTTGGTTGTCAGTTTGAGAGAAGTTAGCTTTGAACATACGCTCACCTGGATGAGTGTCGGGTGTGGAACAGAATTTATGCGAGTGGCCATAATGATTAAACCAATTATTCATTGATTTGATGTTTTTATATCTTATATCTGTCTGAAGTTAGTAAAGAGTTGATAAGAACGTCGTGGGAATCATCATCGCTGGCACTGATGGTGAGCTGAGCGCAACTGCCAACCTTCTCACATTCACATTCATTTTCACATTAAAATCAAAACCCCTTCTTCCTCCCCTCCTCACCTACGAGCCCCCACAGCGACCTCAGAGCTCATGATTCGACTAGAGCATTCAAATTTACTTTATTAACGCTTAACACCTTTACAATATGGCACTTCAATATCAATCAAGGCCAGAACCAATGAATGCCACACCCCATCATTCAAAGGTCAAGGCGTCCGTCACTTTCTCAGATCCATTCTTTATCGCAGGTGATGCTGTAACGGGAAAGATGGAGCTCGAGTCTCGTGCAGACCAGGGCCTTGGTCTCGGTATTATCATGGTCGAGCTTGTTGCTATCGAAGGTCGTCATTACTCTCACCCCCGGCTATTTTCCCATCTAATCGAATTTGTTCCTAGAATTAACCTCCCGAGACCATTCGGCAACTTCTACCTTCCTACAAACTCGTCGTCTCTTTCAGGGCCCTGGCCTTCCTCCTTCTAACGCCGTTCTACCCAACCCCATTGCCGGAGAACCTCCCTTACCTGCCCATCATTACAGAGCCCGGCGCGGCCTTACTACTTTCCTCTTCCGCCTTCCCCTCCCTCCCTCTTCCCCTTCATCAGTAGATTTCGGAAACGGCCTCGCTCGAATACGATACGAGATCCGCGCATCTGTTAGCGTCGCCTGGAAAGGCCAGAACCGGCTTGTCACTGACCGGTATCCGATCGACGTCCTGCAGCGTTATCCTGGCAATGGCGCTGCCAGAGAGGAGGAGGGTGAGTCATATGTTGACCTATGGCCCGCGCCAGAGAGCCTTGTTATCGGTGAGGGTGGCAAGATTTGGGCGCAGGCCCGTGTCCTTGGTGGCATACTTGTTGCTGGCGAGAGTGCTTGCATTGAGCTACAAGTGAAGAATCATTCCTCGAAGAAAGTGCGTCCTCTCCCCCCCCCCCCTCTCTTTCTTTTTGTGTTCCTAACGTGAGTCGGTGCCGGGACTCAGACGACGGGCCTACACCTCACGCTTAGCCGTCACCTGCATTTACCATCACCAGCCAACAATACGAGCAAGAGGCTACCACCCCCTTTGCAAATATCCGACGCCCTCGAGAGCGTCTCGTTCCGTGGACCCGAATATATTGCTCACCCAGGCACTGAGGGCATCGCACAGCTCGCGTTCGATGTCCCATACACCGCACGCACCGTCTCAGCTCATCCACGGGATGGCGGTGACACAGTTGAGGACAGAGAGAAGTTGGTTGTGGTGAAAGGAAAGACCCCTGCTTTGTTCGAGGTCCGTGGCGTCGTCGCCGTTCGGATCGTTATGCCTCTTGGCAGGTGGGATCTCTGCCTTACTTTCCTTGTTAGGTAAGGATATACTAATTGAATGGGTTTGGTCTCTAGCAAGGACATCGTCCTTGAGCTGCCAGTAGCCGTATTTCACCCTGCGACATTGCCTCCACCTCAGCCAGAACCATACCCGTATCCAGCGCCAGACATATATTCAAATCCTTATCCAAATTATGGCTCCTCCCCCTCGCCTTCCCCGCCATTCCCCGTAGCTGCACCTCTTGCCACCCCGATGCCCTACGCAGAACGCGCACAATCTCCGCTCTATGCATACCCCATGACCCCACCCCCCTTACTCCCGTTACTATCGTCATCGGTTCCTGCCCCCCTGAATGCCCAGTTAGTTATTCCACCATATAAGGCCTATGATGGACAGCTCTGGTTCCCACCACCTCCTCCCACATATGTCGGTGGTCCTCTCTATAACCAAGCGCCGCCACCACGACCGGCGAGCGCCAATGTTGGTGCCACACTGGCCTCAGTTTCAACATCTGGTCTTCCTATTTCGGGCACGCCAGACCACCTCCGACATCCCTTCTCATACCAGCCGCAGCAATATTATCCGCCACAGCCAGAGCAAACGACGGGCCACGGTACGCGTGCCGCACGAATATCTCATCACCTTCGCGCAACCTCGCGCGCGCGCTCTGTTTCTCCCCCTCCTCTCCAGTTACCTTTACCCACAGAGGTAGAGGTAGAGGTACTGGCGCCCAAGCCGATGCCTTCCCCTAAAATCGTTCCCGAGATGCATGGTGTAGGAGGGAGTGGCGATCCATTTGCGCAAAGCTTTGGTAGAATTGGAACCAGGGCGAGGAGCTTGAGCGTTGTGAAACTCGAGGAGATGGCCGCACGCGCTGCCGCAGAGACAGAGGCCGAGGCCAGAGGTGAGAAGGTGGAGAGGGAGACGGCAGCGCTCGATAAGACACTTCCTGTTCCGCCTGTCCCGTCAGGGAAACCGATCGGTTATGGAGTTAATCGGAGGCTCATCGCCGCACAGGAAATATTCCACCAACGAGAACCCGATCAGGAGGAGAGAGGGAGCGCGCCAGAAGGGATAATAGGCGCTCAGGCCGACGTGGTCCCTCGTACGCCTCCTCTCTCCGCACTCTCACTGCTTCGTCCCCCTCCACTCCACGACCAACCCGCATTTTTGTCATATGGCGAACGAGGAACGGGGAGAGCGGTCTAGACGCATTGGAGCGGCGCCTTGCGGGGCAGGTTGGCACGCGCAAGCGTCCCCCTCCCCCTCTCCTTTGCCTCCCTCTGATGTGCACACGCAAGCCGCCCTAGCGCGAGCGACTACACCGGTACCACCGCCGCCCCCGTTTCCGGCTCCCGTATCGGTACCGGGGAAAAAATCGAAATCCCTGACCCAGGAACGACATGCGAATGACGACGACGACGACGTAATGTGGGCGCTGCGGTGAATGAAAGTGCCATCTCGAGTTTGGCGCTTGGTGCAGACGAGGATTTTGGTGGACGCGTTAACGCGATCGAGATTGTGAATACTCGTCCGTCGTTGGAAGGAGAGGGAGAAGAAGAGGACGTTGAAGGAGAGGACGTGGATGCCGATGCCGATGCTGATGTGGATGCCGACGCTGATGGACGCACGCAACGTCAGGGTAAAGGTGCAGGCGCCTCTTCGGGTAGTGAACGGGGCACGCACAAGGCACGCTCGCACGAGAGTACCAAGTCCGACTCTAAAGAAAAGGATAAGGATAGGGACAAGGAGAGGAGGGGGAAGAAGAAGCGGGATAAGCGCGATACTCGCCGGGTTGAAGAGGCTACGCGGCTCCGGCGTGCCGCGAAGGGCCGCATTGAGGAGTGGCTGGGTAAGTTGGGGGCTCCCGAATCTGGGGCAGAGTCGGGGCCGGAACGGGAGGAAGAGACCATCACGCTCGGGGCCAGGGCGGGATCAGATGCACCTGCACGTTTATTGCCATTGTCATCGTTAGAGCTGCCGACATCAGCCCCATCACCACTGGAACACGTCGCTGTTCCTGTCCCTACCCATGCTGCGAATCAACCGGAACAACAACAACAACAATCACCTACTATCGTCGAGTCGAAACCTAATCCGCGCTCGTCTGGTTTTGTCCCGGTTGCCACTCTTCGTCGCGCACCGATCTCCCTCCCACCTGCGCCTGCGCCTACTTTGCGTCTATATTGGCACCCGCGCCCGGGCCTAATTCCACAAGTACAGCCACAGCCGCCCCCGCTCCAGGGTCTGCCTGGCATCTCGTTGGAAAGTATCCACCCCCACCTCCTCAGTTAGAAATGATGAAGTATGACGTCAAATCGGCGCGTGGTGGGCGCGGCGGACGGGTCACTGCCGTTGCAGCCATATGGGCGGAGGCAGCCAAAGCGAGTAATGACGTCAACGTTGATACCATCGCATCTAAGCCAACCCATCAGGTAAAGGCGGGTGGACCACCAGCAAAGGGAAAGGGAAATGTCAATGCTGCTAAGCCGGCAGGGGCAGGGATGGAGATAGGTGCAGGTGCTAACAAACTTGTGCCTCCTTCCATTTCGACGCCTATCAAACCAGTACTGTCCAAAGTCCCCCGGCTTAAGCAGACGGTACCATCTACTACCACCGCGAAGGACGTTGACAAACGCGCTGGCATTAAAAAACCAGCGACTGGAGCATCACATCAGCAGTAAAGGAGAAAGATAATAATAATACTGCCGCTCCTCCCCGTTTACTACCCCGGGGTGCCATATTCGGACTCGGAATAGCTGCGGCAGCGACCCCATCCTCTCCTGCGCTTTCTTCTTCCATCGCGACTCCTGTACTCTCATCCACGGCCTCCCTCGCACGACCACCCCTCGTCCCTACCTCTGCGCCTGCGCCGCTGTTACCGATGGCTCCTCGTCATGATCATGATATTGGTATTGGTATTGGTAACAAGAGCGATACCCCGCCCCCGCCCCCGCCCCGCCCCACCATTCTCATCTTCCTCGTCTTCATCATCGCCTCGGCCGCCCCCACCTTTACCTCAATCTCAACAACCTGAGCAATCTCAGTCCGCGACGGGACATCCGATCGTGGGTGGTGGTGGGTTCAGGGCTGAACTTGCGTTTGGACAGGCGAGGTTACGAGATTTGATAAGGCGGTATCAAGGTCAGGCGGCGTGATGAGAGGAGAAGGAAGGGGGGAGGGGGGGGGATGTGATGATCCATTTACTCAACGACTTGACTATTTATTTTCATCCATTCAGACGATAGTGGATGGATGATGTTGCCGATACCCCCCTCCCCCCATTCCCATCTTGTATTGTTCGTGCTTTGGTTTGCCCCTACTTGTTTTTTTTTCCTCGTTTCATCAAGATGGTGATGATAATGATGATGATGTTATATTACTGCCACTAAACGACTAGTTCTCTCTTTTTTTCCTGTATGTCGAATGACTGCCCTTGTTTTTTTTTTGTTTTTTTGTTGCTTTTATAATATTATCGGACGTTACGGACGTTTCCCTTCGATGATGCTACTTACTTTCATACTTTGCTTTTGTGACCCCCCCCCTCTCTATTTGACAACACACTGACACCACCCCCTCCTTTCTCCGACCTCCACTGTTGTTGTCGTTGTTGTTGTGATTGCTGTTTTTTTAGTTTCTTATTTTTGTTGTTTTGTAGCTATAATATAGCAAGTCAAATTTATTGAAATATCCAATTGTTCGACCTTTACGAGAGAGTACAATGATAAAAAAGTTTAATTGATCAGTTGGGGCAACAACTCATCTTTTATCAAAGTTGCGTGGCAGGGGCAGTCGATACTACGTAAGCTTGGATCATAGAAGCCTCTCGTTTGCGTTCCGCACACTCTGCACACAACTACTGTGCGGAGAGTCCCTGAGATAACTAGGGCTTCGAAGAAGGGTGAATCGTGCTTTGAACTGTTGCGAATCTACTGCTTGCTGGTTCCGTTTGACCTTGCGCTCGATGTCATCAAGAAGTTCTTTAGCACACAAAATAAAGGTAGAAAGGGAGAGAAATGCCGTTTGATTTCTGCTTCTGGTGGCTCACTGGCTGCTCTACTACAAGTGTTGTAGATACCTTTATATACTTGTAGAGAGTCCAGTAATGAAGCAGAAGATTGGTATAGTAAATGAAGGCCATAGGCGGTGAACTTGGAATGAAGGATAGACACAAGCAAGGTAAGAATCAGGTACTGAAGATGGTGAAGTGACAGTGAAGTGCAGGCGACGTTAGGTGATGAAACAGATCGTAAGGAGTGGACGGAGAGGTGATGAATAAATGAGAAAATGATGGTAGGGAATGGACGAGCAAGCAGCCCGGAATGCAAATTACTGATACTGATAAAATATACAAACTAGATCATAAGTGCTCTAATTCAGGGATTTTAATAAAGAGAGGGTAGGCGATAGCTGGAGGTTTCATGCTCAACGCCCGAGCCATCCTTACATCTCCCGGGGGGTTCAAATATTGACCGTCCCCGGTCAAGCTTCTTTGTTGTTGTCGCGTAGAGTCTTCTTTGAATGATGCCGGAAAGAATTGAAATGTAGCGTTGTACCCATGGAATGTGTTTGATAACCGGGACCCTGACCGAGCCAAGGTAGTCGTCGCGAAATCTCCTCTTCTTGTCGTTAGTCCAAGCTGGCCCGAGTTCATTGACATGTTGGATAATTTCAGCTTTTTGGTGGTGAAATTCGCGCCTTCCATGTTGAGCCGGTTGTTTGTGTTAATGTGCGCGCCTGCTTCCTGAGCTAAGTCCTTCCTCAAGACGACTATCTGAGAATTGGGGTGCAGGGCTTGAGGTGAGCTCTAGCACTGATACCGGGCCTTCTTGCACTGGGTCTGGGGTCTCTTCGATCCAATTTGTCTCAACGCGTCGGGTGCGTAGCTTCTCAACCATCTCCTTCCGAATAGCAGGGCTTGCAGCCAGAATGTGAGCAGGTGTTGTAAGAGCAAGTTTACCAGTCATGAGCCAAGTAAGAAGTTCCTCTACAAGACGTTGATCCTCCATAGATGATTGGTATCGGTATTGGGGAGCGGTTCGCGGGACCAAGGGGGCAGGAATATGGGTCGGGGGTGTGGTAGTAGCTGGACCATCTGCCGGAGCAATGGGAGACAGGCCAGGAGAAGGAATAGGGGCTGGCATGGTCAGCTTTATTGTAATCGTTGGGGCAAGCTCTGGCATTTTTGAAGCTTTGGCCTGTCGCTTCTTCCTCTCTGTGGCGAATACTTGAAATATGTCAATTCCGTCTTCATCACTGTCATCTTCTGACTCTAAGAGGGATGGGTCAGATTCAGTTGTTTCTACAATGTTTGCGGATGGGGTGGGTCGGATTCCGAAGGTCTGGATAGCCAACATCTGATGAGGGGGAGTGTCGCGCGCAGAGATAATGGTGGAGGAGTTGCCATGCCTGGTTAGCCACTCATCTATGCTAGCCTGGAGTCCTTGGTTTGTGCTGTTCATCGGGGGTGGCTGACCATTGGGCAAGCAGATACGGTTGTTGACTAGTGAAGCGCGACCAGAATCAATATATTCTTCAGCTACATTGCATTGCCTAATGCGATGTCCGGTCTTGGCACAGAAAGCACATCCTTTGGGGGGATCATGGCAGCGGAAAAATACTGCTTTGGCAGCACTGATATGGGATGGGATGACAGGTGGATTAGAGCGCGGAGGATATCGATCTGAGGACTGCGGCCAGGACGCAGGTGATGAAGGTTGGCGAAGCGGGGCTTGTTGAGCGAAGGTTGGCTTTGGGATGGACTGCGCGATGATTGGGTACCTGTACAGACATTGTCCGTACAGGCTGGCGTATTCTGGGTCGTTTTGGGGTAGTGATTGGAATTTTAGCATGAAGTCTCTAATTTCCTCATTCTCGCGTTCTCGTGAAGTGTCCCGAAACCGGATAGACTTGCTAGGTGGTTCTGTAGCAATGGAGTATACCTCTCGTCTAGGCGTGTCGTCTCGCTGCCGGAAGTCTGGAGGTGAACAATTGTAATTGCGTCCACGCCATTCCTCATCGTTTGTCCTTTCATCTTGGGGTTTACTGCTGTACCATTGTGATACCAAGGGGTCGGGCCTTAGGTCCTGTCCAGAGAAATAAGCCTTCCAATCATTGTCTGAGCTGGGCATGGCAATGGGCCGGTTAGCAAATTCTATGCTCGCTAGCCTGTATACTTCTTCGTAGTCGTAATGGAAACCGGTGGGGTGATCTGAATACTTGGAAATAAGTCGGGGTACAACCGTTTCTGATCTTCAAGGTGGAATCCGTTCCAGAAGGCCGAGTTACGTTCTTCGTCCGAAAGGCGCTTGGAGTTGATCAATGGTTTAGACAGCAACAAGAATCTTTTATAGTACGTTCGCACAGCTTCTTCATCATCCATTCGAGCGCGAGAGTTGAGCCTGGTCATCTCCTGGAGACGCTGCTTAGAGTACCGGCTTAGCTCAGAAGGTTCAGCATAGAGTTGCTCCAGAGAATTCTTGAACGTGTCCCAGTTTTGAGTGTCATAGCCATCTAGGTACTTCCAGAGTTGTCGCATTTCATGGGGCACATAGCGGGTAATCTGTTCCACTTTTTGTTGAGCCAAGAGATTATGAGCAGTAGCCAAGTCCTCGAATTCTTTGATGAAGAACTCGATTGGGTCGCCTGTTTGGTCTGAGAAGAATGGGGCTTGCCGAGAGCGAGGAGAGGGCATCGCGGCAGGACCAGAGATATAGTTGTTTGATGTCATGACTGGTGTGGGGGGAGGTGCTGTTGCTGATTGACTATAAATGGGTAGAGGCCGAACTGGAAGCAAGGATTGATGTCGGAGGAAGGGTGATGGAGGCAAGACTGTATTGAAACTAGATGGAGTGAGAAAGGAGGCTGGCCTTAGTTGGAATGCCGTAGTGTCTGGTGGAAGGGGGAATGTGGAGGTGACTAACTGGTTCTGGGAGCGATGGAGTGATTGGTGATGATAGCTATCAATCACGTTTGATACCAAGGCTGAAAAGGAAACAGAGGTAGGCTGAAAGATGGAGGGCGGTGAAGCAAGACCTGGGCGCGTTGTGCGGTCAGAAGATGTCAATGCTGTAGGAGATGAGGGTCTGGAGTTATCTGAAGAAGCTGCCAAAGTCCTAGATGAAGTCGAAGCCTTTCTGGTGGTTCTAGTTGGCAAGATTCTGGGTGGTATAGGGTTTTAGGCAGGGCATAGACAAGTCGCAGGTGTGACTTAAGAGCGAACAAGGGGAGGTTAGGTCAAGGGGAAGTCAAACTTTGCCTCAATGGGGCAGCCAATTTGTGCAGAGCCTATGTGGGGAGCCTATCCGCAGTGAGTGCGAAGCAAAGCCTGTTCCCTGAAGAGTAAGGTGAGCAGTGAGCTGAGAGGAAGAAAGAGATGAGCCTGCGCGACGCAATGAAGTCGACAAGAGTATGATCGTGCTGAACGTTACTGATGATGGTGCCAATGGTGCTGTTTGACCTTGCGCCTTTGTTTGATAGCTTTTCTTTGCACACAAAAGAGAGAGAGAGAAGCTAGATTGCTGGTTGCTGGCCCTACTACAAGCAGTATAAATACCTTTATATACTTGTTAAGAGTCCAGATTTGAAAAGAGCGGTATAGTAAGTGAAAGCCGTAGATGGCAAATTTGGTAAGAAGGAAGAGACAAGCAAGGAAAAGACCAGGTCCTGAAGACGGTGAAGTGACGGTGAAGTGCAGGCGACGGTTAAGATATGAAATGAAACAGATGGTAAAGAGTGGACGGAGAGGTGATGAAAATGAATTGATCGAAGGGAATGGACGGGCAGCCGGCCCGGAGCGGATGTAGCTGGTAAGACGAAACCTGAAACTCGCACCATGCATGCATTAAACGCTTTGAAGTATAGTAAGAATGTTTAAAACTGAGATCAAATATTCAGGAAATTTCTAGTTTAGGGCTCGTACGAAGAGTTAGCCAAAAGTGGAGGAGGTCGGAGGTTTCATGCCCAACGCTCACACCTTCCTTACACCACACATTCTCTTGTCAGGAAGGGTGGATGGACGGACGGATTCGACCTTGGAAGGTGGAGATGTATATTTTGCCCGACTAATCCTTGAAATTCCCTATATACAGCACCGGGGCACCACCTGAACTGCTAATACTAAATCACATGTCAGATACACCTTTGGACTTTGGCTCAAACGAGCAAGTCGTCAACATTACGGGAGGGGGGGGGGGAAAGGGATGTGTGAGGTCATCCAAGTGATGCATGGTATGGACAAGCAAGTAAAGAAAATTTGAGTTTTTAAAGTCGTAAAAAAAAACGTGAGGTCGTAAACTGGGTCGTTTAAAAAAAAAAGCAACCATGAACAAAAAGGGAGATATATATATAAAAAGGGGTGGGAACTGCGTCGCATAAGAGAGATGTAGAAAGAAGTATGGTGGACTCAACCATAAACCTTCGGGTTTCAGGGTTTCATGTTGCGCCCCACGACGCGCTTCAGCACGACCTGCAACACGACTGCGCAAACCCCAAAGCCGACAAATAGTACGTATGACGGAAGATCGGAGACCGTCGTTGGGCCGAGGTCAACCTCGCGCGGGAGCGGGACGAGGTGGCGCTCACGCTTCGTATCTTCTTCCTCCGCCAGCACTGTCTCCCCTACCTCCGTCGCATGGATATCGGTATTGAACTCGAGAGCCTCAACCCCTTTATCGTGATACGTTTCCTTTGGTGTACCTCCAAGCTGAGACTGTTGTTGTTGTTGTTGGTGGTGGTGGTGTTGCGCCAGAATCTGCTGCTCCGACTCCGAGGTGCGCCACTCTGCTTCCATCGCGCCAACGCGCGCCTCGACCTGTTCTAATCGACGCCTAAATTCCTCAAGCAACGCGCGCGCATCACGGACTTCGTTCTCCAACTCGCGCTCTTTGGCCTCGAGCTCTGCCTCCATCTTTGCCTCTGCCTCTGCTTCCGCCTCCGCATATGGATCAACCTGCACCTCCGCGTCAGCAAGCGCAGGAGCGGACGCCGTGTCTACAGGCTCGGCAAAGATATCTGCGACGGTGGGCCGCGCGGGCTGCGCTTCCTCCTTCGCCACTTCACGCATGCGTCCGCTGCCGCTGCCGCTGCTTCCACTCCCATCACGGCGCGGAACGACGGTATCGTGCGCCTCGATGCGACGTATGGTAGTACCAATATCCAGCTCTTCCCAAGCACGCGCGCCCCACGAGCCATCCTTCGGCGCCAGAGACTCGGTGGCGAGAAGGTCTTCGATGCTCGGCTCCTCGACGGCTAGTGCCTCCACGCCTTTGCCATCTGGAAAGTGATCCTCGGCGAGGCCATCAGCGACGGCGTTGACATCATCACCATCCATTTCCACTTCTCCGGAGCCCGGTTCTTCACTCTCGCTGTCGCCCTCTGAGCCGCGGTGGCCATTACTATGGTTCGAATTACGGCTTGAGCTACGACTGCTCGCACTTTCGCGCTCCCATTTATCGACCATCCCTCGCACGCGGCTGTTCCCGTCCCCGTTTAGACGCATGCGCCGCACGACATGGCGCTCGGGGCTTGGGTCAACATCCCTCCCAGCGAGCGAGAGATCAAGGGAGCTGGACGAAGACGCGTATAGCGCGGTTTCGAACGGGGTACTGTTCTCATCGCCCTGTTCTTGTTCAAGTTCCTGCTCTAGGTCGGAGGCCGGATGGCCCCAAATACGTCCGCGGAGGATGTTCTGCCTCAAGTTACGTGATGCGGCAAGAAGCGCGCCGCGCCAGAGCGTATTGACGCCCAGACTGAAACAAAGCGAAAAGAGACCCCGTCAGTACCAACACACTTAAGACGAAGAAAGAGAGAAATACTGACGCTTTGATGTCCTCGTCCATCCAGCGCAGAAAAATCCGTCCGCTAACACCCTCGCGGCGTATCCACGACGTAATGTCTCGCGCGACGCGGTCGGGCAAGCATTCACCAGATCTCACGCGCAGCGCCGTCGTCAAATACACGGATAACTGAGAGGGTGTCCACGTCTTTGGGTTGAGTGGTAGATCGTCCTCTGGCTTCATAGAGGCCGCATTGCTGTTGCTGTTGTTTGCCAAGTATGTTGGGAGAGTGTCGGCACGCTGCCTCCGAATTGAGTCTTCATCTTCAGAGTGACTCCGTTGGGAATGAACTGGAGAAGGCAAGGGAGAGGGGAGAGGATATGACAATTCGCCCGTAAGACTGGTAGAATAGCGGTGTCCGCGATACCCGTGTTCTGATTTGGTCGGGCTGCGCGAGGAGGGGCGGGCGAGTGGCGTGTAGAAATATTTGGAGGGAGAATTGTGTCCGGATGAGTTTGAGCGTGACAAGAGGGCGGTGTGAGTAGTCTTAATAGCGTATGGGTGTGGATTTGGTTTGAGAGCTGGGTCATACTTGTTAGACGAACCAAGAGGGAGGGGTGAAGGGGGAGTGATAGCGGCGGATGAACTCATGGCGTCAAACACTCAAATATTTTGAGTATTTGCCTCTGGTGAAGGTCGTTGTTTGACACCTGTGGGGAGATCAAGAAGTGGACTTGATTGAATCAATGGAACTGTCGAAGTCTCGGTATTAGCACACAGGACCTTTCTGCAGGGATATTCTAAAGAATTAAGAGAGAGCGATAGATAATCAGATACTTAAGGAAAGACGTTCAGGTGAGTGAGTTGTTGAGAAGTGAAGCGAAGCGGTGCGGTGAAAGAGCCACTCGTCAACCAGCGGCGACCACCTTTGTCTTTGCCTTGCCTTGTGATAAAGACATGTTAACCCTAACCTTATTCAATCACACACACACACATACGAACACGAACGCTCCCTCGTTCACTCTGTTATAGTAGATTAATGTAAATGTAAGTGAACTACAAAGCTAAGGAACAACAGTCTTATCTCCTCGGTTACTGCAACCCGCTACGTATACGCCTTGGCTGCGGAGTTGAAGCCGCGGAGCCAGGTGATGGCGGTATACTTGGTGCCGAACTCGAAGGTGCATCTCCATTGATGATATCTTGAATCGAAGCTTCGAGCGCGTCTACACGTTGTGACATCTGCATCACTATATACGCGAAGAAACAAACAAACGATGTAAGCCTCGCAGCCGTCACGGTCACTAAATAAGCAACGCACTCCGTTCAAGAATCTGAGAAGACATCTCATCAAACTTTGAATCAAGCTGCTCCAGAAGGGTTTCTACCTATATACCCGAAGAATAAGGTCGGACGGAAAGAGATGATATACCAGCATAGAAGTGCTACAACGCACGAACGCAGTGAGCTCATGAGGGCTTGAAATATCAGCAGGATCGGCCAAAGGCTTAGAGATTAAGGGTCCAGGCGAGGACCTCTTGATGCCACAGGCGTTCTGGAGCCTTGATCTCCTTTAGAAGTGCCATTTGCGATGGTCACTTTGAGTGGTTGAGCTGCTAGAGGTGACGACATTCAAGTTCACAATAGCCTGAGCCTAAGCCTGAGCCCTTGGATCCTCGTCGTCACGTTGATGTCACGTGACCACCAACCATGCTAACTTACATTGGAAAGAATGAAGGGAAGGGGGTTCATATTAACTACTGTCAAGTCACTCAAAAAGTCGCTCGCTAACATTTCGCTAAAATGTTGTTGCTATCATTTGGATATATTAACGACAACGTTTTTTTTTTTTGTAGCCGACGGCCATGCACAGCGCAATGAGTGCCAATATTTCTACTGACAACTCCAACGTCTGTGCCTCGACAGAGTGGACTATGTCCTCGCCCCTGTTTCCTCATCTCTCGTTTCCATGTTTATGGGAGCTCGCAACAACTCGTGTCTTTTAGTTGCGTTCAGTCTCGTCGTCATTCTTATCGTCCAGTATGCAAGGAGTCCTTGGCGCAGTGTCCCTCCTGGTCCATGGGGACCTCCTATTCTCGGCCAAGCCATGGATTTCCTAGACAAGCGTTGGTTATTTGGGAAAGATTGCAAGCAAAGATTCAGTGCGTTCCCTTGTCCTGTCGTCAAACAGCTGAGGCGCTTATGCCATCACAGAGGACATCATGTACTTGCATTGCTTCGGTCAACCCATCGTCGTCTTCAACAGTCTCAAGTCCGCAACGGAACTTCTTGATCGACGCGCAAGCATTTATTCTAGTCGTCCTCGTTTTATTATGGCTCATGAAATACTCTCTGGTGGTTTACTTGCCATCTTTATCCCCTACGGAGACCTGTGAGTGTGCCACCTTTTTAAAGGAACAGAGACTAATTATTTAACTTGTAATTTAGTTGGCGTCGTACTCGCCGCGCTGCACATGAAAGTCTTACCAAGCTAGCAGTTCGTGATTATCACACTATCCTTCACAAAGAGAGTGTCCTGCTTGCCTCCGCACTTCTGGAGAGACCCGACGCTCTTGAGAAGCACTTTGAACGTGCTGCAGCTTCTGCGGCCATGTCTATTTTATACGACTATCCCACCCTTGAGACTGAGAACGACAAGAACCTGAAGGAGGTTCACACCTTCATAGACCACATGGTTTGGTCCGCTTCTCGGACAGTATTTCTCGTCCAGTTGCTCCCTTGGTTGATGAATATCCCCGAAAGGCAAGTCCTCACACCACGTGTTTTTTCCAGCCACTCATTCAGTTATGATGTCACGACCTCAGATTAGCGAGATGGAAATATGAAGGAAGGAAGTCTTTCATGCAATACACAAGGATGTTCAAGTCACTCCTCAACCAAGTTCATAAGGATATTGTGCGTACTTAAGTTCGAAATCAACTATTCTGGTCCACTGACCCACCGTGTCATAGTCGAACGGGTCGGAACGGCCGAGCGTCAGCGCATCCCTCATCAAGAACTTTGACCGGAACGGGCTTTCTTATCAAGAAATGTCCTGGCTCGTTGGTACATTGTAGTATGTGCCGTTCCATTGTATCCCCCAGAAATTTCTGCTGAGCATATCCCCTGCTGACAGCGCTGCTGGCTCAGAGACGACATCCACCACGATGTATTGGTGGGCACTCGCAATGATTGCGCACCCTGAAGTACAGAAGCATGCACAAGCCGAGTTGGACGCAGTTGTCGGACGGTCCCGTACACCAACGTTTTCTGATGCTCCAGATCTTCCATACATACAGGCGGTGGTCAAAGAAATTCTGCGATGGCGCCCAGCACTTCCATTCGCTCTCCCACACGCCACGACCGAGGATGACTGGTATGATGGGATGTTCGTCCCCAAAGGAACATTGTGCTTGGCGAATCTTTGGCATTGCCACCATGACCCTGCATACTATGGTGACGACGCCGCGAACTTCAATCCCCAGCGGTTTCTTGATGTGGAGGGCAAGTTAATTCCAGGACCCGGAGAGGCGCGCGATGAGGGTCACAAGGCGTACGGATTCGGGCGACGCGTCTGCGTCGGAAGGCACGTCGCCAACGACTCGTTGTTTATCTATGTCGCCACCATTTTATGGGCTATGAACTTGGAACGAGTTCGCGATCAAGATAAGAATGAAGTACCTCTAGATTTGGTTACATTTATTGATACTGGAATGGTTTTGTACGTCTTTCATCATCCATGGTCCCTATCTTGAGTGGAGCGTTGACTTTTATATACGATACAGCAAACCGGTACCATTCTCGTGTCGGACTACGCCTCGGTTTCCTGAGGTGTTCTCGATATTGGAGGAGGAGAAAGAGCTGCTGAAGGCGTGAAGTTACAGGCCTGGCGCCCGAGATAACCATATACCCCCACCCCCGCGTCTTTGTTCATTCCATTCATTCCGGATCAATCCGCTTTCTCCCTCGCATGCTTACATGCTCTGCCAACTAGATAGAGATCATTCCTTTTTCTTACTTTATACAGCAGCTGATTCCCAGATAACTACCACTTACCCCATCGCTCATTTATCGCCATGGTGACAAATATGACTAACTTGGCTCGAACTGAATATTCATACGCCCAACGCTAGATTTATCATAGTCATCTATACAGTATCAGTACTCATTCTCCTACAACATTACAGCATCTACAGTTAATAATCTCAGTTAATGGAGCGCTCCGGATTATGGCGCCACTGTCCTGAACACATGGTCATGGGCGGTATTAGGAGATGAAATGGTCAGCTTTAAATCGCTATCCCACAAAAGCAAAAGTAATATCAGCGTAGTTGGTGGCCATCTGAGTAGCCCTTCTATCGTCGGGTGCTAGTCTCGATCTGTCTTCAGAGATAAAACGAAAATAGGTGATAATTAGCTGTGAGAGGCGACCCCGGGCCGTCAGTTCCGGTTTGTCAATAACCCTGGTCCTGGGTCACCGCTTCTTCAACCTTTTCATCTTTTCAGTGGACAATAAATAACAGAGGTCCTTTATCATCACCGTTTTGGAATTTATTCAAAGGGTGGGCAATGGCGAGTACTTGGTCTTTTCTACAACTTGTGATAGCCCGCTGGGTGAGCCTTCCAGCACCATTCTGTTCAACCCCAGGCCCGTCAGCTGTCTTATCTGTTCAAAATCAAAGGTGCTCAGGGAACACGTACCATCAGATACACCTTTACGTGCATTGGGAAAATTTTAGCGTCTGAGTTGTGGTGTCAGCCTTCTCGTATTTGACGCAACTAAGCGTCCCCGCGTCTAGCTGCCATGATTAGCACATGACCAGGTCACCTGCATTGTTTCGGTGCATGTGTCTAGATCATACCCTGAGCCCTTGTCCGATCTTCCCACCCACTACACTAGCCTCATGACAACGACTAACTCCAACTACCGGGTAATCATCGCAGCATTGGATGACTATACTAAACAAACTGGAATAGACCTTGCCAAAAATCCGTTCGCCGAAAAGCTCCTTATCTCCAATTCTCCTGACGCCATCATTGAGATCCTTCAAGATCAAGTGAAGGCATTTCAGGAATATCGGGATGGAAATCGGAAGCTGATTAACTGGCTCAGCCCAGCAGTAAAAGTACTTTACGCGTTCTCGGGGATCCTCGGGGAGGTATTAAACCTGGTGAGTTTCACAAAGTTTCTTCTTCATGTGTAATTATGTTCTGACGTGTCTTTGGAGGTTCCATTTCAACCAGCAAAGGCAATCTTTGTCGGGATTGGCGTTCTGCTTGACGTACGTCACTCCGTTGCATTCTCCATCTGTACCCCTGTGGCATATGAGTATGCAAGGCTGCTAGTGGCGTTAGTGCGAGCTACGACGCGCTCGTTGACGTCTTCGAGTGCATCGGTAACTTCCTCAAACGCGTCAACGTTTATACCGAGATTCCGTTCACCCCGGCAATGACGGATATAGTCGTGAAGATACTAATTGAACTGCTTTCTGTCCTTTCCCTGGCGACAAAACAGATCAAGCAGGGACGGTTCAGTAAGCGCGTCCTCACCTATAAGCCATTCTTATAGTTCAAGGTTCTGTAGAGAAGTTTGCAAAGAAACTATTGGGAGAGAGCGAGGTTGAGGCTGTCCTGCAGAGATTGGACAGGCTCACCCAGGAGGAGGCTCGGATGACCGTGGCACAGACCTTAGAGGTTGTTCATAGTCTCGTGAACAACATGAGGGTAGTCATGGACGGTGTGCATTTTTTTCTTGACTGCCCACTGATATTGTGCTGATTACTTGTTCCGTTAGATGGCAAAGCGTCGACGGATTGCATTCGACAGACTCTGGGTATGTTTGTCCCTCGTGCGCAATTAGACAAAACTTATTGGGACCCTAGTCACCATGCAGCTTGTGTCAAGCGAAATAAACAGAATGAAACGTTTGTTATTTCTTCAACCCACCTCTTTAAGCCCTGAAGGCTGAGACAGTCTTGCAGGTGACCAGTTGCAAAAGGCCGTCCAACATTGGCTTTCTCCTCCAGATCCGTCGACGAATCACGGTATTATTTGTGAAGCATACCCTAGCGGAACAGCAGCATGGTTTTTTAAGGGCAGTGTCTTTACTGAATGGAAAGAGAAGGGTTCGCTCCTGTGGATCCACGGAAAACGTATGTTCTCATAACCATCAATACATCTACGACACTGATAGCCTCTCGACGTCAAAGCTGGCTCGGGAAAAAGCACTCTTCTGTATGTAGTACCTTAACAGCAACTTCCGAGTTACTGATGTTGCCGTTCAGCTCCTCAATTATTCAAGACATCGAAGGCATGCGCGCAACTGGATTAGCCTCCATGGCCTATTACTATTTTGACTTCAGAGATGCAGAAAAGCAAAATCGTCATGGCATTCTCTCCTCTCTCCTTGCTCAGCTTTGCACCGAGTCCAACTCTTGCTATGACATCCTTTCACGCCTATATTCAGCACACGCTAGTGGTACACGAAAGCCCACTGGCAGTGCGTTGACAAAATGTCTGAAGGACATGCTCAAAATCCCTGGACAGGGCGCAACGTACATTATTGTGGATGCCCTTGACGAATGTCCCAATACCTCGGGGATCTCCTCCGCCCGGGAAAAGGTTTTGGAGCTCATAGAAGAGCTTGTTGACCTGCACCTTCCACATGTACACGTTTGCGTCACAAGTCGTCCAGAGATTGACATCCGAAATGTTCTTGAACCTTTGACGACTTTCCGAGTTTCCCTTCATGATGAGAGTGGACAAAGACAGGATATCATCGACTACATCAGCTCTGTTGTTCACGCAGACCGAAGGATGAGGAAATGGAGAGTGGAGGACCAGAAACTGGTTATTAATACACTCTCAGAGAAAGCCGACGGGATGTAAGCTATCATTCTCATGGTTGCTCTGGGGAATTTGCTAAAGTGATCACGCAGGTTTCGGTGGGTTGTCTGCCAACTGGAGACATTGCGTCGAAGTTTCCCGGCAAGCATTCGCGGCGCTTTGGACGACTTGCCCAAGAGCTTGGATGAAACGTACGAGCATATATTACTTGGTATCGATGAGGAGAAACGAGAGTATGCTCATCGCCTACTCCAATGCCTCACCGTGTCTATACGTCCCCTTCGCATTGAGGAGCTTGCGGAGATTCTGGCAGTTCAGTTCGAAGCTGGGGCGATTCCCAATTTTAACTCAAGTTGGCGGCCAGTAGATGCGGAAGAAGCAGTGCTGTCCGCATGTTCCAGTTTGATCTCCATTGTCAATGTCGATGGCTTCCGAGTCGCGCAGTTTTCCCATTTTTCCGTAAAGGAATTTTTGACCTCCGATCGCCTCGCCACCGCAGGGGAGCATCGTTCACGTTATCATGTTCTTCCCGAGCTTGCACATACAATTATGGCCCACGCGAGTCTCAGTGTTCTACTCAATCTCGACAATCGAATTGATAAAAGTAGCATCAAGAACTTTCCATTCGCCTCCTACGCTGCTCGGCACTGGGTCGATCACGCCAAGTTTGAGGGGGTTTCATCGCGCATTCAGGGCGTGATAGAAATTCTCTTTGACCTAGAAAAGCCACACTTTGCACCATGGGTCTGGCTATACAACATGGATAGTCATTGGGAGAACCTATGCCCGGGAATCATCCCACGCGTCCAAAAGCAGGTCCTTTATATTACGCTACACTTTGTGGTCTCCGTGGCCTTGTGGAACATTTAGTTTATACCTATCCTCGGGATGTCAATGCTAGGGGTGGTGTTCACGTAACTCCACTGCATGCTGCCTCAGGAAAAGGCTATGCTGAAGTTGCCCTGTTGCTACTTCAGCACGGTGCAGATCCCAACCTTATTGACAATGAGGGTTTTTCTCCGTTGCACAAGGCATCGCTGAGCGGACATCTGGACATCGTGCGACTATTACTAGGGCATGGCGCGCAAATCAACTTACGAAATAAGAAGCAACAGTCGCCTTTGGATCGGGCGTCGGTTACCGGGAAAGTTGACGTTGTCCGGTCTCTACTCAAACATGGTGCGGATGTGAACTCCCGGGACAATCAGGATTGCACTCCCTTGCACAGAGCATCACAAAATGGGTATACCGACGTCGTACGATTGTTGCTCGAAGGGGGCGCGGATGTTCAAGCCCGAGAGAACGAGGACTGGACGCCATTACACATCGCGGCACAAAATGGACATCATTCTGTCGTGCAACTGCTACTCGAGCGCGGCGCCAATGTAAATGCCCTCAACAACCAAAAATGGACTCCGCTACACATAGCATCACACACAGTGCATATCGATGTCGTGCGACTGTTGCTTGATTGTGGTGCGGATGCGAATGCCTCAGACGACGAAGACTGGACTCCATTACACATTGCATCAAGGACGGGGCGTCTCGATATCGTTCGGCTGTTGCTCGATTATGAAGCGGATGTAAATGCACAGAACGGGAACCGCGAGACTCCATGGGACCTGGCAATGAACAAAGGGAAATTCGACGTTGCGAAGTTACTTCTAGAGTGTAACTCAGTTCTCAACGCAAAGGCCAACGAGAGCTGGGTCTCATTACACGCAGCGTCTAAAAACGGATATTTAGACGACGTGCGGTCCTTACTCGAGCGCGGGGAAGACGTCAACGCACAAAACAAGAACCTGCAAACCCCACTGCTATTGTCATCCGGAAATGGAAGACTCGAGGTATCACGGTTACTCCTTGAGAAAGGGGCGGATATCAATTCCCGGGACAAGAAGGGCTGGACGGCACTGCATGTAGCATCGAGGAAGGGACATTTAAATGTTGTGCGATTATTGCTCGATCGTGGTGCTGATGTCAATGCGCTGAACGTGGACCGGGAGACCCCGCTGGATCAGGCGTCTGGAAAAGGAAACGTCGAGGTTGTACATCTGCTGATCACACACGGTGCAAACGCGAACGCCCAGGACAAGCTCGGCTGGACTCCGTTACACACGGCATCGCGAACAGGGCATCTCAATGTTGTACGATCGTTAGTCGGACAAGGCGCGAATGTCAATGCGAAGAATAAAAACCAGCAAACCCCATTAGATCTGGCATTAGAGAGTCGAAAACTGGAGGTTGTCCATTTTTACGCGAGCAGGTACCGATGCGAATCACGAGAAATGAGGGCTGGACCTTGCACACAGCATCACGAAAAGGACGCGTCGATATGGTGGAGTTGTTACTCGAGCGCGGGGAAGATATTAATGCACAAAATCGCAGCCGAGAGACTCCATTGGATCTCGCATCGTACACGGGGCATTTCGACGTTGCTCAGCTGCTTCTCGACGGGGTGCCAATGTGAACTCCAGGGATAACGACGGCTGGACCCCTTTGCACTCGGCATCGCGAAAAGGGCATCTGATGTCGTTAGTTATTGTTGGAGCACGGTGCGGATATCAACGCACAAAACAAGAATCAATGGACTCCCTTATATGGGCCTCAAACCGCGGTCACTTCGAAGTTGTGCGGTTTCTGCTCCAAAAAGGGCAATTGCGCATCTGCGTAACGATGTGGGTAAGACGCCATTCCAGGCAGCGTTAGCAGGGGGTCATCGCGAGGTCGACAATTATTGTCCGCGGCGACGAGGGGTCTTCTAGGCTTTCGCCAACATAGGATTGCGTTCTGGACATAATGATATGATCGCGTTTTATTCCCTGATCTAGTTGCGTGGACCCGATAATGCGAAGGAAGCCCAAAGCAAGCAACAGGTCGGGAGTCATGAATATTGCTGGCCACTAGAAGGACGTACTGAAAGTGGTACACCTGAGTAGACACTTTGACGGTGACTGCGGGACCCAGGATTACGATTACTGTAGTGAGGGGGATGGGGACCATCAACTTTCATGATTTAGTGTCAGTAGCTAATAATATGCCTCTTTCAAGAGGTCAAGACGTTTGGGAAGCCATAGGAACTTACCTCGCCTTTTGACTCGCGCAGAATTCAAGTATGCTCTGCACTCACATGTATTATTACCCTGTTGGGCCAACATCGTCACTGTCAATGTCGCCGCTACCAACACATTCTTTGCCTTTTTGGGGCACTTTCCACAGCGGCGAACATTCTCTTGTCCAACGCACGGATCTAGGCCATCTCTTGGCGCGGTAGTGTCACTTCTCGCGATATTGGGCTAAGCAGAGCATGTTAGGTATGAGTGCTGTATCCATGGCAAAGCTTTATAGGCTGATTAAACACCCAGGACGAAAAAGCGGAAGTGCCCGTGGATGAAGGAGTGTCAAGCGCAAGAGCCGACGTGTTGTATCTAACGAACCAGCTTGGGCGAAAACATATCTGTACATATATGGTCACATTTATTAAATTACTGAGCCGGCTGTTTCTTTTCATTCTGTTGTGACACAGCACAGGGAAGTGATCTGGGCATGAGCGAAGGGAAGAAGAGCGTTTTCACGTGATCCGTGAAAATTAATCACGTGTCGCGTGACGATGCTTCCGCCATTCCTCTCAGTGCACTTTTTTTCTTTTTCTTTTTTTAAATCAAGTTTATAATGGGCGTCAAGGCCTTGCCTAAGTGTGCGGCTATCTAGAAACAAATGCACTACAAATGTACTAAATAACAAGTAGGAGGAGAAGCAAGCAGGAGGAAAAAACCCTGCAGAGAAAAACAGATATACCATGAAGAGAAGAGGCCCTTAAGCGGCTCCAGTTGAAGGAGGGAGCGCTGCACCAGCGGTCAGGAAGCTGGAAGGCTTGGGCTTCCAGCGACGCACCTGACACATGTGCCCAAAAGCATACAGGGTCTGCAGACCCCAAAAGGTGCTTGAGGACAGTACCAGTTGAGTTCTCGAAGGCCAGAACGACCGACGAGTGCGAACCAAGGAGATAGGAAGTGGGGGAGCGCACCCAGGAAGGCAGTTGGGCCACCTTGAGGCCCCGGTAAACCGGGTTGTTCTTGCCAAGCGCTTCATGGCAGGAAGTGGGGCTGAAAGCCCCGCTACTTGAGGTGACCCCCGTAGGAGGCTATTGACGGTCACGCGGGACCACTTGAGATTGAGGTAGGGACATACAATAAGAGAACAATAGCTATTGCTAAGCAATAAAGAACAAAGGCAACCATAACCACCTACCTAATAAAATGAAATGGTTCATCTGGTCCTAGTCCTAATCTAATCTAATCTGGCTAATTGTCTCTAAGATCTAAGATACCTGAAGCATATCTTAACACATCCTGTGTCAACATGTGTCAACACTTGAGTGGTGTTCAGGGTGTTCAGAAAATTAAGCCAGTGAAATTTGAGTGTGTTGCGCCATACTAAGACTGCTCTCAGCTCAGTGCGAGTGAGAGTAGAAGCATGCCATCCTACACCCCATCCAGTAGGCGTGCAGAGACACGCTCTTTATCGCTCGATATATTTTCCCCTATTTAAAACGCTATAGTGTACAAACGCTCACGACTGGCGTTGTCCCCCATATATGGTCGCCTAGATCTTACGGCGCCTAATCTGTCCACAGTGGGGCTATACTGTCTGGCGCTTGGCTGGCAGTGAGCCCTCAACCTATCCAGATTATTAACCTTATGGTTTAGGGCCCCCCTTACAGATATGTCTACTTCCAACCTCCGATTGATCCTCGATGCACTAGATGAATACGCTAAACAAACCGGGATGGACCTCAACAAGAATCCGTTCGCCGAAAAGCTCCAAAGCTGTGACTCCCCAGATGCCATCGTTGACCTACTTCAAACTAAGGCCAAGGCTTTCAAAGAATATCGGGAGGGAAATCGGGAACTGATCAACTGGCTTGGACCGACGGTACACGTTCTACATGCCCTTTCTGGCACTCTTGGCGAGGTGGCTAACCTGGTGAGCCACATTGAGGAAATTTACTCTATTCAATTGTTATCTTCCTTTAACTGCTAGGTACCCTTCCAACCGACAAAAGCGATCTTTGTTGGCATTGATTTCCTGCTCACTGTCAGTGCCTCCTTCATTTTACACTTACGACCCTAGTGACATTTAGCCATGTCAGATGCTGGTGAAGTCAGTTTGAGCTACGATGCTCTTATCGATCTCTTTGAATGCATGGGAAATTTTCTTCGACGTCTCAATGTTTATACAGAGATCCCGTTCACCGCCGCGATGACAGATATCATTGTGAAAATACTAGTAGAACTACTTTCCGTCCTTTCCCTAGCGACGAAACAGATTAAGCAGGGACGTTTCAGTAAGCGGAGTTTCACCATCGGGTAACTCATGACTTAATGTGGTGCAGAGAAGTTTGCAAAGAAGCTTTTGGGAGAGAGTGAGATTGAGGCTGTGCTACAGAGGTTGGACCGACTTACTGGGGAAGAGGCTAGAATGACTGCGGCTCAGACACTGCAGGTTGTTCATGGTCTCATGAACAACATTAGGGTGGTCATGGACGGTGCGCGATACTTGCGAGCTGACTCCGAACATGTTACTGAGATATCAAGTAGACGGAAGGGCTTCAGCTGACGGCATCCGACAGGTTCTGGGTGTGTTTAAAACTTGTTTCCGCGAAATAGCTACAATTTGGGCTAATTATGGATCTAGTTAATATGCAACAGACGACAAATAGGATAAACAAGATGGAACGTTCGTTATCCCTCATTCCTCCGTTGTTGTTATCAAAGCTGAGGCCATCTCGCAGGTGACCACTTGCAGAAGGATGTTCGAAATTGGCTCTCACCTCCAGATCCGTCCACGAATCACAACATCGCACGCGAAGCTTACCAATCCGGGACCGCACGATGGTTCTTCCAAGGCAATGTATTCTCTGAGTGGAAAGCAACGGGTTCCCTCTTGTGGATCCATGGGAAGCGTATGATCCTCTACATTTTCTTCCACAATATTATGATCTCATAATCTCATAGCGGGCTCGGGGAAGAGCATTCTCCTGTATGTCCTGTCCAACAATTCCCTTCAGGGTCATTCTTACCCTCTCCTAGCTCTGCGATCATACAAGACATCTTGGGCATCCGTGCGGCCGGACTAGCTTCTATGGCCTATTATTATTTTGACTTTCGGGACGCCCAAAAGCAACACCGCTATGGGTTGCTCTCGTCTCTCCTCTTCCAGCTCTGTGCCCAGTCTGACACTTGCTCTGAATTCCTTTCCCGCTTATACATCACTCACGATTCTGGCACTCAGAAACCGACAGATGGTGCGCTCACGCAATGTCTAAAAGATATGCTCGAACTCCCAGGACAACCCGAAGTCTACCTAATTATTGATGCGCTAGATGAATGTCCCAACACTTCCGGAATGCCAACCGCACGTGAAAAGGTCCTTGAGATCGTGGAGGAGCTTATTGATTTGCAACTCCCCAATCTACGTATCTGCGTTTCAAGTCGCCCAGAGATCGATATCCGCAATGTTCTTGAGCCTTTGGCATCTCTCCAGCTGTCTCTTCATGATGAAAGTGGCCAAAAGAAGGACATTCTCGATTATGTCAGAACTATAGTTCATTCGGACCGAAGAATGCGGAGATGGAGAACGGAGGATCACCAGCTGGTGATTGATACTCTTTCAGAGAAAGCGGATGGGATGTAAGCCATCACCGGCCGGCGAGGCATCTTGCTCGGATTCTGACGGAATCACGCAGGTTTCGGTGGGTTTTCTGCCAGTTGGAGATCCTTCGTCGCAGTTTTCCGGCGAGCATTCGGAATGCTCTTGATGACTTGCCAAAAACTTTGGACGAAACATACGAGCACACTTTACTTGGAATAGATGAGGAGAAAAGAGAATACGCACACCGACTATTCCAATGCCTCACCGTATCAATTCGTCCGCTTCTCGTCGAAGAGCTTGCGGAAGTCCTTGCAATTCGATTCGATTCGGGGGCGCATCCAAAATTCAATGCAAATTGGCGTCCCGGGACGCAGAAGAAGCAGTGCTCTCTGCATGTTCCAGTTTAGTCGCTGTTGTCAACGTCCATGGCTTCCAGGTCGTGCAGTTTTCTCACTTCTCCGTGAAGGAGTTCTTGACTTCCAGTCGCCTCTCTACCTCAGCAGAGAATCTTTCTCGTTATCATGTTCTTCTTGAATCCGCGCATGCCATGTTTGCTGGGGCTGCCTCAGCGTCTTACTCAAGCTTGACGCTCACGTCGACAGAAAGAGCATCGAGGAATTTCCCCTGGCTGTCTACGCTGCCCAACACTGGGTCGACCATGGAAAGTTTGGGAACGTATCATCACGCATTCAAGACGCGATGGTACTTCTCTTTGACTCGGATGGGCCACATTTTTCTGTTTGGGTGTGGTTGCACGACGTAGACCATCCTTGGATAGAGCACACTTTAGAGGCACCTTCAGCGCGACATAAAGTTCCTCCCTTATACTATGCGGTCATATGTGGATTCCAAGGCCTTGTAGAGCACTCATCGCACCTATCCGCGGGACGTTAACGCCCAAGGCGGTTATCACGTGACTCCGTTGCATGCTGCAGTTGCAAAGGGACATATCGACATCGCCCGACTGCTGCTTAAGAACGGCGCAGATGTGAATGCCATGGGGAATGAAGACTTAAACCTATTGCAAAGAGCTTCGCGAAGCGGAAATCTCGACACCATGAAGCTGTTGCTTGAGCACGACGCAGATGTCAATGCGCGGAATGGGGATGGTTTGACCCCGTTGGATATGGCATCGGCTGACGGAGAGCTCGAGGCTACACGACTTTTGCTCAAACATGGAGCAGATGTTGCTACCAGTGACGATGATGGCTGGACTCCGTTACACAGCGCTTCAAGATATGGACATCTGGAAGTCGTGCGATTGCTGCTAGACCACGGTGCGGACGTGAATAAATATAAAAACGATCACTGGACACCTTTACATATGGCCGCGGGAATCAAAAACTTCGAGATTTCTAGCTTGTTGGTCGAACACGGCGCGGATGTCAACTTGACGAATCTGAAGAAAGAGACTCCGTTGGACCTTGCGTCAGGAAACGGGGGATTCGAGGTAGTCCGCTTGCTAATTGAGCACGGGGCTGACACCAATTCCAGCGACGAATCTGGCTGGACCCCATTGCACACGGCATCAAGCAGCGGACGTCTTGACATTGTGCAGTTGCTACTGGATCATGGCACCGACGTCAATGTGCGGAACAAGAGTAATGAGACCCCATTAGACATTGCATCAGGAAATGGGATGCTCAAAGTTGCAAGCCTATTGGTAAAAAGCGGCGCTGACGTGAATTGCCGTGACAACAATGGCTGGACCCCGCTGCACACGGCATCGCACAATGGTCATTTTGATGTTGCTCAGCTATTGCTTCAGTGTGGCGCAGATGTCCACACGCAAAACGGGACATCCACTACATCATTGTCACTGGCATCGGAGAACGGAAAACTCGAGGTTTCACGCTTATTAATCGAACGTGGTGCAGATGTGGATTCTCTAATGACAACAGCTGGACTCCACTCCACCGAGCATCGCGGAATGGGCATCTCGAAATCGTGCGGTTGTTACTCGATCATGGCTCAGATGTGAATGCGCAAAAAGGGGACCTCTGGACCCCGTTACATCTGGCATCGGCCAATGGGTATCTTGAAGTCACTCGCTTGCTCATAGAGCGTGGGGCGGATGTCAACATGCGGAACCAGGATCAAAAAACCCCACTGGACACGACACCGAAAAACGGGGGGTCCGATATCGCACGTTTGCTCATTGAGCACGGCGCAAATGCTAACCCCGAAGATAATGTGGCTGGTACTCTGTCCACTGATGAACCACAAGACCTCCTCTCTGAAGTTGTGGAATCACCACCCAACCGTGGGGAGGATCACGACGCCGAAAATGATGACCAAACTTCGTTGCACACTGCGTCGAGAGAGGGGAATCTCAGCATTGTGAAGTCGTTACTAGATCGCGGTGCGGATGTAAACGCGCGCAATGAATCTCACGAGACTCCGCTGGGCGTAGCATCAAGCAAAGGGAATCTCGATGTTGCACGCCTGCTGATGAACATGGAGCGGATTTGAACGCCCGGGACCGGAGTGGCTGGTCCCCATTGCACGAAACATCGCGAAATGGACATACCCAAGTCGCGCGATTGTTGCTTGACAACGGCGCAGATGTAAACGCGAAGGAGCAAGACCAATGGACCCCGCTGCATTTCGCAGCACGTAATGGGCACATCGAGATTTTAGAGCTACTACTGGAATATGGAGCAATTGTTCAACTGCGGAATGACGAGGGTCGAACTGCGTCCCAGGCAGCATTGGCAAGGGGACACCGTGAAATTGCACAATTACTGTCAAGATATGTTGAAGCGCGCGGGGAGTAGGGTCTAGGAACCATCTGATCTGCTAGTAGTTACCAGAGCTCATGTCCGTTGATTTAACCATTGTTGGAAGTACTTATACCGTGTTAACTCCAAGCTGTTATTTTACAATCCTATTTACTTGTCATAGGGCAATGAAGATTCACAGTGGATGCAAGTCATGCGAAAAGCACATTGAAGTGACAGGACCAAGAGCAACAAGACGACTTCAAAAATAAAACTCGAGTATGTTAAGCATGCAGGGAGATTCTCGCGGACAGGATAAAAATTTTGGGCCCAAGTTTAAATCCGCTACTATATGCAGCGCCTTTCGTTTTACAGGCTATTAGATTGAACTTTAAAATATGATTGGTAAGATAACATACTTCGCTGCGCTTTTGGATGTCAGTGTTTGGAAGAAATGATGCAGCCTAACCACAGACACAATTATAGAATAGAAAAATAGACCCAAAACAAAACATAGTACTTGAGGGGGTGTCCTAGAAATTGACAGTGAAAGCTTCACACATCTACTAGCTTTGGCGGTCTCAGAATATATCACAGAAGTGGTCTGATTTTATATAGTGGGGCCCTGGGAACGGCGAGACGTAAATGAACAGCAGGACGGCGTTGTTTGCCGGAGCTACTCTAATACGGTATCGGTATCGGAAGCGGGTCGGTCCGGAATGAGCAAAGCCGGCCAAACGCCTCTAACGGTGTCTGCTTCGCGTTGAAGCGCTTCCAGACGTCCTTTAATTAATTCTGACACAGTATTCTTTAAGGGTGTGCACGCCTGAAATGCTCCGTGTGTTTTCCAAGTTTGTTTATGGTCATTGCCATTGCCGACAGATTTCGAGCTCCGGGTAGTTTTTCTCACCTCCGCAAGGGCGTTCTCGACCTCCAGTCCCATCACCACCTTGGGAAAAAGAATATGACTTCCGTACGGCACCCTTCTTAGACTGGCACTTATATGTCGTAGCGCGTTTGTGGCTTGAGCATGGTGCAGAGGAAACAGGCCCATTGGATTCAGAGATTCGATTGAAAAAGTCCACATGACGTAATGGCCGTGTGTACTATCCCTTATCTTCCAGTCTCGTTCTTGACTTTTTGATACCCTTCCAAGATTCATTGCAAGCCCTTGTTTGACTCAGAATAGACGACACTCCTCGCTATACATGCCACATTTTGCGGATGGTGTTGGAATAGCAGCCATAGCACACAGGGACATTGAGACTACCGCGTAGTTTAGAACCTGTTTCCTATCACAAAGACTGAGCAATTCGCTTTATAGTCTCCCATAGATGGATCTTAGGGTTGAGTGAAAGGGATCATTCCAGAAGACAGAATTGTTTGTGATATATTACAACGAATACAATGTCATCGACTAATCAAAATACATAAAAATCGAGCAAAGCAATCGAAAAACATCAAAGGAAAATAAGGGGAGAACCCCCAGCTTTTCAAGCTGGTCCTATAACTATCTGCTTGGTTTTGCTTAAGTGCGCGATAGTCTCATCAGAGAACCCGAGGTGTGCTTTTACGAGAGCCGGAGGTGTGAGTGCAAGCCACTGATGAATTGGTGATTAATAAGAGATAACCAGAACTATAGTAGGTCACCCTACCTGACTGAGGCTGATGTCTTGGAATCGATCTGTGACATTCATTTAAGTTTCACAACATAACGAACGCTATGTGTTGTGGGGCCTCACCTGCATTGAAGATTTCCAGGAAGCGAAGGGTCGTGTTTCCAGTATTCTCGACGTAATGACCTGCATTCGCGGGTCGGGGACACATAACTGAGCTCCTAGAGTTATCCCCGCCATTGATGATTACGTACCAAAAGTAGCAGGTACGTAACCAATGTCGCCAGATTGGTAGTCGAATGTGCGAGCGTTGCTAGAAGAAGCGAAAACAGTCACGCGACCTTGGCCCGACCTGAGAGTTTATTCTCAGCGCAAATACGCCCCAGTTGATAAGGGAAGTGCCTACAAATAATAGGTCCATTCATCTTGCGTCGGGTGCCACTATTCACAAAAGTGAGATAGTGTAGTGTTGGAACAATGCGGACACTCACGTGCAATTCACGGATAGCACCAGGTTCAACTGTCACTTCAGCAGCGGCAATCGTCGTCGAGATGTTGAAAACTGTTGAATCAATGATCTTGACCGATCCCCCGTTAAGTTTTGTCGGTCGAACTTTGGACCAGGGGAAAGAGAAGGGATTGGGAACTTGTCCTTGAGGATTTGACACCACCGCGTTACTTGTAGGCGGGTCTGTAGTGGTGTAGGAGCCACATGATCAGAGAAAGATATGACACAACAGAAATGTTCTGCTACTTACTCGAGGGGAAAATATACAACTCCCGCGAGGGAATATGGTCAAAAGCAGTGATATTCAGCTGGAAGTTTTTGGCAAGGACCTCCTTTGGAACATGAGCGAGCCAGTCTGTTACCTACGGGAGGTGAATAGCAGTCTGAGAAATACAAGGGAGAAAGACTCACTTGGAAAGTGGAATCTTCGCTGAAATCGCCACTGGGGAATACCTGAATGGGAAGGCATGAGACGTGCACTGGATCTACACTTTTCAAACAAACCAGCAAGAACTCGGACCCGTCAGGTGAGTCGGCAGTGGCCTGCAAAGAATGGGGTATACCGGCAGGGAAGAACCACAAATCGCCAGGGTGCTAAATACCTCATCGTTAGAAGAAATCATCAATTGACCTACTAGGCATCAGCCACTTACGACAACTGAGATGTAACTCCTCCCATCTTGGTCAACGGAGGTTATTTGTGTAGATCCCTTACCGAGAGAGTAAACTTTAGTGCGTCATGTCATCTAGGCGGAGATTCTTACTTTGATGACGTAGGCCCACTGAAATAAGATTAGATAAGCTGTCTCAAACTCAAATCAAAACAACCACTCCACTCGACTACGTACCTCTGAGGTCTTGTGCCAGTGAAGCTCACTACACGCAATACCAGGGAATTAAAACCGAGGGTATCCCTACCACTTTCATGACTTACCGAACAGCACCGGGCTCCAAACGCATGTTCACGCCGGCCATGCCTGTGATAAGTTATGGGCATCTTCAGTAGCGCAAGACAACAATTTAGGTCGTACTAGTAGCAATGGGCATTGCATTGACTTGAAAGGAAGAGTCAGATTGTGTCCAATAGAGGCCGCTCGAGAAAGCTCCTTACCATTTTGTTCCCTGGCCCAGCCACCTGTCTGCAAGCGATTACTACTCAGAGCGAAGGGCCATTTTGCATTTGGCCTTGATACTAGTCATCAATTGGATGCCCGACGCACACGAACAAGGTCAAACCACGCACACACTCCCATGATCCGTAGTTGGAGGTGCAAGAATATCAGGGTTCTCTTGCTGAAGTTGCATGTTCTGTGGCCCGAGGATCGGGGCACCAAGCCCGCCCCGTACTGGCTCTGCAAGACCATCCCAGTCTATTGGGAAAATGGGGTCGTTAGGGTCATTGCTGGTCGGAGGATCAGTCACGGTCGCGGTGCCGCGGTGGAGGTCGTGGGTACACTCCCAACTGTAAGCGTCGAACTACTAGAAGACGCCGGGGCTCCGAAAACTGTAGTAGCGAGGCAGGCGAAGAGGATGATGCGTTTGAAGGGGGTGACCATTTGGAACTAATCGCAGAGAACTGATGTTTAATACTAGTCCCACAGAACGATCCCCTTATATACACTTTTCAAAGGCAAAGCAGGATAGGATGTATTCACCACTGCATAGCACTGTCGTAACGGCCCGCGGAGCCATGTGCTAACTTTAGCAGCGGTGTTCGCGAAGTATTACAAACCTCAAAAATAATCCCCCGGCCGCTATGCCGACGGCACTTCAAACGCGCGACGCGATAATGAGTCTCAACGGGGTGTGATTGAGTTCTAGGGAGGGGTCATGCACGGGAGACAATCCCTTTCCTGCCTTGGAAGTCAATTTAAACAGTTCACCTTGTGCGAAATATACAGTAGAACGACCATGCCGTAACGTAACGCGCTCGCTGAGCCGCGGTAATGCCATGCTTCTTCTATTTGCCGATTGAAGCCGACTTTGGTAAAGATTAATTTGTCTTATTTGACGCCCCAGTCATCGTGTCTGAAAATAGTCGTATCGCCTCTCGGAAACGCCGCCGAAAACTAGAAGGACGCCTACATTCTACGCTTTGTTGATACGAAACATGACAGTTTCGTTTAACTTGTCATGAGGCGCTGAGTGATTATTTAAAAGTGAGAAAGAGTTTATGGGATTCCTCCAGTAAGTAGAAGCACATCTAGGCACAAGCACCAGCCCACACGAGGCGTTTGCGATCCCCAAGAATTGGAACGACCCAAAAACGGACGTGACAAAGCTGGGAACCGTATGAAGGCAGGACAGAATGAGTGGGGAAGTCACAGAAGTGGCTTATCAGATAATAGTTTTGATTCATGAGGGGAGGAGAATTGAGCAGGCGTCGAGGTGAAAATCGCAGCGACTCGCCGAGTAGCACCGACCTGACTAGCGATAAAATGGTAACCTGACATCCAACCTAGTAGGCAACACAAGCCATAAGATAGGTTCTATGGCCATCGACAGCAATGTCTAGTGCACCAGACGACGGCTGAGGTTAGAGCGAGGCCGATGCGATTGTTGAACGGTGCCGATAGATCTGGATAATTGATTGATTGAGGGATAGCTTCGGATTGCATAAAAAATTTGCGCAAACTTCTATAACGCCACCTACGCCACCAGCTGCCTACACACAGCCAATCACAATGCACTAAATTAAACCATGGGCGTCCGAATATACACATGGTTAGCGAGTCGTACTTGTGTGCAGAGCCAATCCGCGGTGAGTGCGAGGCAAAGTGTTCCCTAGATGGTGAGAGAGATAGAGAAGGAAAGGAGAGAACGCGCCCTTTGAGCTAACTAGATCAAATGTGGACGTATCGTGCGTGAACTAAGATAATTGCTGCTTGTAGGTTCTGTTTGACCTGTGCGCGTATGTCGTCGAGAAGTTCTTTTCAGCACAAGGAAAGAGAGAGAGAGAGAGCTAGATTGCGTGTTCGCTGGACTACTACAAGCATTTGTAGATACCTTTATATACTTGTGGAAAGTCCAGATTTGTGGATGAGTGGTATAGTAAAGCAAGCCTTAGAGAGTGATCTGAATGAAGACCAAGTGAAAACCATGCAATAAAGACGGTGAGGTGAAGGCGGCGAGGTGAAAACATTGACAATAAAGACGGGGAGGTGACGGAGAGGGTATGAAACTGAGTAAAAGAATGGACGGGCAGGCGGCCCGGAATGTGCACGAGCTATGTACTGATAAGGGAGATATTCGTCGAATGCTCGCACCTTGCATTAATGACTTTGTAGTATAGTATGGTGGTTTTATAAACTAAGATCGAATAAAGGTCAGAAGTTTTCTAAATTCAGGGCTTCGCAAATGAAAGAGAGGAGTGTAACCAAGAGTGGCGACAGCTAACGGTTTCATGCTCAACGCCTGAGCCATCCTTACACTTGTCTCATGGCTTCGCTGATGAGAAAGATAAATTGTGACAGGAAACTAGATTCTCTGAGGAAAGATGTTTCGAGGATCAGAAAAAACCTCCAGACGCTTCATTCGAGTGGCTAAGAGGTTACCTGTACCCTTTTCCTTTTTCCTGATCAAGACCCATATAGACTCACATATGCCATAGAAGTCGTTTTATTTTTATTTTTAAAAATTGAGTTTCATTGATGCGCTTGCAAGGCAGTGCCTAAGTCGCGCGGCTATCTAGTACAATGGGTACCCTAGTAGCTACTGTAGTTGTTAGGCAGAGCCCCTATGGAAGTCGTATTGATCTGTCCCGACGGGCAGAACCACGCATGACGACGAGGATAAGCTTGCTGGCTCGAGCAACCCTGATAGCTATACTATACCTACCTAGACTACCACTTTAAAGAAAGATTCACCTGGCAGGGCCTAGGCCGAATGAGCAGGCTCAAGGGGCCTTCGGTGCCCCACGGAGCTGGATGGATGTGTGTAGGGGCTATGAAGTTATGTATGAAATGCAAGCCAAATACAAAGGATTAATAATCCTAATCCGATCACCCAATCACGTGGGCAACATTTTGCGCCATTCGCCATTCCAACTCAAAGTGTCGCATCCGTGACCCATCCAATCTTCATTCATGGAAGGATGACGGAAGTGGGAGTGGATCAATAATGTGCTATCTTTGTAGCGCAGGTACTGTATGAGGGCAAGTTTCAAGACTTAAGTGCTGGCCCCTTTCCTCTGTCATGTCACAACCCTACCAAACGGTACATATATACCTCAGACCTCTGTCGGTGATTCATAGAGTGCGGAGTAGTCGAGTTGGTTCCGAGCGCAGCAGGACTCCGAGCTGAGGCGCACATACTTCTTGTCGTTCTCGTTCTACTCTTTTCGTCGTGAGATTCGGGAACACTGCCTTGGCACCTGACTCCGACTGCTTCTCCCCCCGCTCCACGCATACCATGACATACTGCCACACCTCCAACATGAGATCAGTCCTGCGGCGCAGATTTCAACGCGCAGAGCATAGATGGAAAGAGACTGCTGCTCCCAGTATTAGACAAAGGGGCTCGAGGTCTCGCGCCTGCTCCGATATTCATATTCGGGACAAGCTGGACTGGAATCCACTGCCATGCAGCATCGCCGAATGATACGGGGACAGACGTCAGAACGGAAGCTTCGAAAACCATACAATCGCTGCCTGGGGCCAATGTTAATAACCGGAACCGGAACAATAGAGACTGAAACCCCGTTATACATAGCAATGCGAGAGGGATGCTACATCATCGCGGAGTTGTTGCTCAATCGTGGTGCGGACGTAAACGCACTAAGCTGGATAGGTTGTTACATCTAGCAGTGCACAATGTGCAGCTGGACATCGCGCTCTTGTAACCTGAGCGTGGCGCGGATGTGCGTGCGCGGGTGGACCGCCATTTCGAATGGCTTTGGCGCAAACGTTTTGGTGGAGCATGACCCTGGAGTCGCTTGATCATGTGACCCGAGTTTGTTGTTGTGTACGATTAATAATGCGGCAGCCCTCGGGCCGGTCATTGTCACCACCATTTTCTCAGCCATGGTGAGATTTCTCATGGACGTCCGCATATTGTCGATCGCCAAAGCAAAGTTTCTCGTGACCACCGATTCATCCATCTTGCCCGCTTT